>JAHZNC010003121.1:0-38019 GCA_027744095.1 Zhuqinia jingwanae
AAACAAAACTCTTGTGACAGAAATAGACTGAAAATCAAAGGCCAAAACGAACAAAAACCGTTCATTATTCCGTGTCGATTCGTTCCATGCACTCGACTCTCTGCTTTTCAGTTTTATCATTTTTGACACCAAAATAGAGAAACACGTAATTTTTATTTTTATGCTGCTTTGCTTTCTATAAACACTACCAAGACATTTACGACTTTTTTGAGTGATGAGATATGAGATGCAATGCAGCAGCAGCAGTATACCAACAAGCAACCCGTGTGCGTCTCCTTTTGTCATCCTTTTCATTTTTAGGCTGTCTCTCTCTCTGCAGTAATGAATCCAAAAAATATATAATTTTATTACGCTTATCACAAAAGGGAAAAAGAGTTAAAAAATTATATACGAAATACAAACGGCGACAGAAACGAATCTAAACTGAGAGCAGAGCCCATAGCGAACAGAGACGCACATGTATTTGTACATACAGTGCATTGTAATTTTGCTGGTGCTCCTTTCCACATCAACAATACAGCATTTCGTTACATATTAGTGTTACGACTACACTTCATTGTTAAAAATATAAAGTGGTGACATATGTGCAGAGAGAGAGACCGAGAGATCTTTTATTCCCATCACATGCCATTTCATTGTTGTGCATATAGTATGTGCACTTTGTCGTCAAGGTCTGCTTGGAGGAGGCGTGTTCCTTTACTGTGGCGTGGATAATTGGACATTGTTGTGAAAAACACATAAAAATCTCAAAATCTCTGTATCTGTCTGAACGACTGTAAATATACGTACATGTGACTTCTGCTCTGCTGCTGCTGCTCCTGCTCGTTTTCATTTTAAAAATAAAAATCTCATAAAAATGTGCACACATAAAATAAACTGTATGCACAATACACACACACACACACACAAATAACATAACATAATATTATACATACTGCTGCTGAACAACGCGGAGAGCAGTAAGTGTGTGCGTTGTGATGTTGTGCAGGTAATAAAAATCCTTTGTCATTTGTCATTCATTGTAATATTATTATCACATGGATTGGGTTGATAATAATAATAATGCGCATAGAGTGGTTGGTTTTACATGCTTTGTTGACATGAATTGATCATCATCATCCTCCTCAACTTCATTTCATCGTTGTCGTCAAATCCGTTTTTAGCATACATTTTTTTGGCAAAATAAAAGCTTGTGCGTATGCATGTGTGTGCGTGCTTATAATACTAAAAGACATAACAAACTATAATAAAACAGGGTATCAAAACAATATAATAAGCTAAAGGAGATGAGTGAGTGTAGAACCAAAAAAGGGTGAAAATAAAAATAATCCGAGCATAAAAAAGGGAAACTCGTAAAAAATTATGCTATTTTTTGTCTTTCAGAAATAAATAAATAAAAATATAAGAAAAAGATGAAGTTGCCACTACTGCTACTACCACCACTACTATTATTACTACCTGTGCACCCTAACACACAACAACAACGGGGGTGTATATTGTAATATTAACAACCGTTTGATATGACGTAGAAAAGAGGTAAGTAAAATGGTTGTTTTAGTTCCGTCATCTTAAATTTTTTATAAGGTTTCTTGAGCTCTACATTTATATTTCCTATCATGTTTACTTCATTATCAAACTTTTATATTATATGGTACGTTAAGATATTTTGGCTACACACATTTTTAACGAGGCTTCACTTAGTACTGTAGGCTAGAGTAACAACTAGATTCAAAGAGAGAGAGAGAGAGAGAGCTTTTTCCAAATTAAATATGCAAACACATTTAAAATGGAGAAATAAATCTGGAAAGATGAAAATAGAAGAAAGACGAAAAAGATATATAATAATAACAATGAAGATTTATTCGCGTTCATTTTTATTATTTCTATCTCTACGACGATTGTATGCTTCCATCTTCCATTCTCGCTTGGTTTTTACACACCTGAATAAATCATGCGAGTGAGCGTCATATAACAACAATGCAATACGACAAGAAATTGTGTAGTAGTAACTAGTAACTCTTCCCCGCCTTTCTTCTGTTATCTACTGTGTGACAAATTCAACTCATCTTCTCTCTCTATCTCCCTCTCTGCTTGTTTCATCATCATCATTATCAAATCAACACCAACAAAATTTCTGTGTTTTCCATTGTTCACGAAACACAGAGTACATGAAAGACGATTACAATATAATCATCATTTTACCATCTTGTTTCACGCCGTCTTGCACGGAGATTCAAAGAGAGAGAGAGGGAGAGAGAGAGAACAAAACATGACGCTTTTAAATTATTCAATCGCTTCCATTTCCTCTCGTAAAAATGTATATTTACATTTTATGCATATATCACACAAACAATAGAGTCTACATCATACTGTTTCTCTCTCCAATCTCTCTCTCTCTCTCCAGTGGAAGAGGAGTTGTTGTGACATCATCAAAACGACATATAATTCTTGTGTGCTTTTAATTTCTTTTTTCCTTTTCCCCTTCCAAAATAATAATCTTTTCATCATCAGCATAAGATATAAACAGCACCATTGTTATCCAGATGAGACTTTGCATGTCGCTCTCTTGTCTCATTAATTATTTATGACTTTTTATGAGACGCATGCGAAAAAACGGACAAGTTGAGGGTTTACGCTTCAAGTTTCATTGGAAACATGTTATAAAAGTACTGATAGTGCTTTCAAATGAGTGTGGAGTACTGAATTGAATTGATGTACTTGTGTTAATTTTTGGGGACAACAATAAAGCTGAATTCCGACTTCAAGAATCGTCAGAAATTACCAGGTCAATATAAACACACATGAAATAATAATATAATTATTACAATAGCATTATAACATTGTGCCCGTTGTCCTTAACTACCTGCTTGCTTATGAGAATTGTTTAAATCAGACATTATTTTTAATTCGACGTTAAAAGTTTACCCAAATACGCCCTGTCATGAATTCATGATGATGATGAACCATTTTACCCGGGTAAAAATGCATGATGAAATACAAAACAACCGAAAATTTCCGACATACTTTTATTGCTTTGAATGATCGTCATCATCATCATCATCATATAATAATCAGCTTTGGAACGCTTGTCTTTGAAAGTGAGTGACTGATATACATATTTATATGATCTTGTGACATTCTACAACTGTCATTGCTACTGCTCTTCTCATTCTTTTTGTTCTGAATGGAAACTAGACCGTTTTTAATTAAATTCACGGGTAAAAAAAACATGACATGACATTAAATTGAATGCTACTGTAGCATTGCTATGCAACATTTTTTGTGATATGATAATATCAAGACTTTTTTTTGAATATACTAAAAAAAGAGCATTCTACAAAAACGATAAGCCATAAAAATAGCAGTAGCAGTAGAAGCGGTGTATTGATTTTATTACTTTTTTCTTTTAACTTTGCGCTTACGCATTAATATTTACGTACATTGGAGCATTAAAAGACATAAAAAAATGTAAAAATTATGTTGGATGTTCACTGACTGATAATTGTGTTCCGCCTGCCATGTGTGATGCGGCGTTTTTTGTTATTTGTTTCATTCAATTTTACTTTGACTAAAGTTATGCTCTGATTTGAATGGATGCACTCTTCTACGTTTTGTGCAATGTGCATATATTTACAAAAAAAAGATAATGAGAAGCAAGCTGCCCTGGAGAATTTTTACGAGTTTATTTTTATTACATTTTTTTTATTGCTACAGGCAAATATTCTCAATGCTCACAATCAAACATCACTCATGAATAATTCGTCACGCCTCTGGGTAAAAAAGGGGTGATCCTTTTTTTGAAGGGGCATCTATTTTTTGTTACTATTTACGGAGATGCATATTAAATACTTCTGCGCTTTGTTGTTGTTACGGTACGCGAATAATTGGGATGAGGTGAATTTTTTGTTCTCACGTTGATGTGTTCGCTTCATTTGGTGATGCTGCAGCAAGCCGACGCAGCATGACATGATGATGGTAGCAGTGGCAGCAGGTGATGATGACTGAGATGACAGTATTTGCTGAGGGTACACGAACGAGTGATAGTTGATCATTTATGTTGCTATATAAGGTGTATACAATATGAACGTAGATTAACACAGCTCTGTGTACAATGACACTTGCTCTCTCTAGTTTTAAAACGAGCAAAATTATCTTCTCCACGTTCTCTTGATGACTGATATGGTGTTGTTGTAGTCGTGGAAAGTTTCCATTTGAAACCGTCGACAAATGTCACAAAATTGTGTCGGATAATAGTATAAATGGCAATGATATGACTTGTTTCATGTTTTAGGATCATAAGAAAAAATGGTTTACTTTATTTATTTACGAATTTTTGGCTACTTGCAACTTGGGTCAACGAAAACATTACATTTCATTTACAAATTTTCTCAATATTATACAATTTTGTTAGTTAAACTAATACGAATTGAATTTAAGTTCTCCATGTGTTTACCATTTTCGATCAAAGCCAGATTCATGGTACATTGCAAAATAACATCAGTGATGCGGAAGGCCGCACTTATCGTCGCATTCCTAAAGGGGCCCAAATGAAAACCAATTTCAGGACATGCTTTAAGACACATCTTTTCCTTTCGGAGAAATGCATGACGCTTCCAAACTGTTACAAACGTTTTTCCATTTCTATTCGGCTGATCCGCAAAATACATTAACAGGAATACAACAACAATACCAACTACAATGGACAGGATGTATGAGAATACCTGTATGACAGGACAAATATGTGAGGATTGGTAACTCCTCGTACATTCTCAATGCAGCATAGGCACAACATGAAATAAAAGAGATATGCCAACCGAGATTAAAATAAATACAAATGATCTCCCACTCTCGTTTGCCAAGTTTAGTAAATATCTACCAATTTGAAGCCTTTGGTAGGATGATGAAAATTTAACGCCGTTAAAAACACTACTCGGAACATGCGCATGTCGAGCATGGCCTGAAGTTGAATGATATCTGCCAACCGGTCTCAATTTAAAAAAATCACCGGAAATAATAAGAGAACCTTCACCAATCGCTATGGCGACCATTATAACTGAGCACACTATACCAGCAGCGTAGCTGACTGTTATGGTATAAATCAAACTGGCTAAGATTTTTCCTAAATATTCACACGGATTTTGATCCTCAAATATTGACGTCCATACCAGTTGGAAGGGATCAGACTCAATGGCAAAAGGGATTGCGGCTACCATCAAGGGAAAGCATAAAGTTAAACACACTCCCAATCCTGCCACAAATATTTCTTGATAGGTAGGCACAGTAAATCGGCTGGTTCCACTAATTGGGAAATATGGCAGCGGTAAGACTTTGTATAGTTTGGAAAGTCCGACTTGAAGATCCAGTTGGATGGTGTGAACTAAATGGACGGACGCTATTGCAATTGTTGTTAGGCAGAATACAATAGCGTAAATTATGAACTGCTCCTGTTTCTTGTAGGTGTAAGTGTACCAGTGGAAGTGAAGCCAGAGGATGCGCCATACGGAGAATATGAAGTGGTACAAGGTACTTAGTTGACAAAAGTACCGAAGGATTCTGTAACATTTGTGTTTGTACCTTGGATTTGGGGTGCAATTAAAGTCGGACAAATGAAGGGCGTATGGCGGTGGGGTCAAGAATTCAAGATATTGATGAAATTTGAATACTCCTAAAGTTAGTGACATGGTTGGTTTTTTGAATTTGATTTGAAAGTTTAAAAAATATATAATAAGAAAACGTGGATGCACGAATCCCTTCTTACCTATTGAGTTACTGGCTTGCTACAAGTTCAGAAGAAATTCCCGAACCAAAATTTTTCAATGCTATAACTATGCTAAACAAATGCATGCTATACATTTAAACATACGTTTAAATTCATAGCATTACTACTACATTACAAGCATTAACAATATTAAAACGTGAATCAAGTGTTATAAACTGTTGAAGAAAGTATTCGTTTTTTTCTTGTAATCATTTTACCATTGGAGAGTCTCTCATGACATTTTGAATGTGACAAAAAACTTGTATCTATGCATGCCAAGTTGAAGTTTTTAATGTTATTGCTGTTGCCCAGCTCATCATAGTAGTGTAAAACAATTTTATCGTATTTAGGAGTTCTATTGTGACTATCACCTCAAAGCTGAAAATGGAAAATTTTGAATTTTTACATTTACAGCGATTTAAAGTGGGACATAATGGACACAACGAACTGCCAGACACACGTAAAATAAGTATTTTGTATCTTTCTCCGGGTTTTGAAAATATAAAATACGAATACGAAAAATAAAATCAAAACTTATACAAAGATAAAAATTGTCAACGCAACCCTACAATGAAAAAAAAAGTTAAATTATTCCACGACTTTAGTTATACATTCATATATCCTAGTTTTGTTTTTATATTTTTTGAAAATTAATAATAAATCTTTCCAAAAATTGTTTTACATGCCATTGCATACAAACGTGATAGGGGAGTCAAGTTGAATTGCGCAGTTAAAAAAATCAATTTTATTGCTGAAGAGAGGAGAAAAACAAGTAATCGCAAATTTTAGAGTTTTGCTGTATGGTATGCTGTCGCTTTCATATTGGACAGTTTTTATCTGCTTAGCTTAAGCTATCACTATCATAATAATATATACTTTCGTTGAAGCGATATAGGTACATATTTATTAATTTGGTGATATCAACTTAAGTTGTCTAACAGTTTAAAAAAATACACGGGAATAGATAATCATGATTGTGTAGACGACATGATCCAATGAGAAGCTTTCAACTTAATATATATTACTATTAAGCTTTAAAACGTAATTTTATAAAAGGTAAATATGTATATTATATGTACTTATGAATCAACTCGACTTTTAAGGATACAAAATAATTGTCCCGTCCATTCAATTTATTATGCACCAATCTCATTTGCAATAGCGACATTAGCAGTCCATCGGAAAATGCAATTTGCAATCGACAAAAGCTGTCTGTAAAGTCGTTATCCGAATTGGGCCAAAAGCGGGCATCCAATTTCGGGTAGACTACTAAACTGCATTCGATGTAGCTTTTTAGTATACGTACTCCATTTACCTTGATGTTTCCATCGACGCTTCCACAAAACTATAAACTTTAGCCTGATAACCACATGGAGCAAAAGTTATAAGAAAAGCAGAGAGTTTACGAATGGACAAGCCATTAGTGCATTAGTAAAGGAAGCTGACTGTACATTTTTAATGTGGCATAAACCACAAGCAACCGCAAGCACCGTTCCAAATGATGCGAGACTAAACATAAAAAGGGTGAAACAAACGTTGCCAACAGAGAGCACAATTTGTAAAACACGAAATGACCGGAGCGCTGATGGGTAATCCGCGCAATTTTGTATTTATAACTTTGGATGACATGATTTTTGAACCTTTGAGCATGGAAATTAGAATGAGTAGTAGGAGAAGCATCCAACTTCCTGTAATGAGCGTGGTACACGGTGCACCCAACTGGCAAATATTTTGGAACATTTATAAAAATGAATAAATGCTTGGGCAAATTGCACTAAACATCAATTTTCATGGATCATAGTCAAATATAAATGGGCTCAAACCAACAACAAATGCTAAGAATCCGCTTGCAAAAATGATGAGTTCCCAAATGGGAGGCAACTTGAGACAAAATTCTAATACTATTTGGCGTTGGTAGTGTTGAGCAGGTTCCAAAAATGAAACGTTGATTAAGCCCNGGATATCATTATGTTTAGACTCTAGTGTCCATACCGTAGAAATGCCGATGCTCAGCAGAGAAAATATGAGGAGGTATATAATGTAAACAGGTGCTGCATGAAACTGTAGTTCCAATTCGAACTTAGCCAAGATAAGTACCAAATCATGATGATAAGATGGATGATTATGCTGAAGAGTATAAAGTTGTGAATTCATTTAAATTTGAGAAACATTTTGGAATTTGATAGATTTACACTGGTTTCTGTTTTTGTAAACTTCATTTATTTAAAGCCCAGAAGAGATATTAATACTATCATAGTCATATATCCTTTTTTTAGTTTGAACGTGGGTATGTATGCGTGCATTCAAAATGTTAAGAATTTCAATTGCTTCCGGAAAAGAAATAGATGACACGATTTTGACACAAAATTCACACTATGATTCTTAATGCATGTTTAAAAAAATGTATATTAGATAATTTTTTTATTGAAGCTAATAAATTTACAATGGAATAAAGACGAATTACATTTACAAGCAGTCTGCTAGCAAGGTCATAATTCAGAATTCAATTAAAAATATTTATTATTATTCGGTGACAATAATTAAAATAGTGAAAAACAGAGTCAAGCGTGTGCATGATACACTTAAAAATTAGACTGACACTTGTAAATACACAGGTGATTGCTCACTAGTTTCTCCAGACCTAAGTAATACTAAGTTAACAGTACAGTTAATTATTGCATTAGTTATAGTTAGTGCCATCATTAATTTAATGTTTTTCATCGGCCCAATGCTGTAACCAATTGCAGGACAAGAGCGAAGCTGTAATCTTTCTACTTTCAACTTAAAAATCCCTTTCCAATATTGCTTAAATATTTCTCCATTTCTATTCGGCACATTTGCAAAGGTTACAAGAATAAAATTAACGGATATAATGACTACTACAAAGCTCGGCATTAATAAATATGTAAATAAGGGTAGTTCGGATCTCATCTTTAGTGTGCCGTAAGCGCACCAGCCCGCTAAAATCACAGCACAGCCTACCAGTAAGAACAGGTAACCCTGCGTCATTTGAATTGCCACATCTATTAAAATTTGAATTTGGCGGAATAGTTTGAAAGCTCGTGAAAATTTTAAATGCATATTAGTTTCATGAGCTCGAGTGTAAAGTTTATTGGAAAGTCCCTGAAGACCCTCAACAAATATTGTGAAGAATAGCAAAATACTCAATACAACAGCAGCGCCATAACCCACAAGAAAATAATATGTAATTCCGAAACTCAGTTTAATGGCTAGCCATGGGAGTAAAGGCAATTCTTCTGAGGATATGCCAACAAAATGTCGGTATGTAAGAGATAATGGATCATAGTCCAGCTTAAAAGGTGCGATTAGGATAGTCAGTGGAATTATGGCGAAGAACACTCCCAAGATGTAGATCAGCATGTCACCAAGGGATTTTTCAGAGATTGTTCGGTGGGCTTTCCGTGGACGGGCGGGCCGGCATGAAGCAGCCTCTTGTATTTTCATCAGAAGCAGAAGTTTAAACTGCTGTGAAACAATGAAAGTCGCCTGTTCCGTGTACTTGTCCAGCGTTATCCATGTGGCAATGCAGATGATTGTTAAGCACAAGACAAACATGTAGATGAAGAGTTCCTCCATGTTTTTATTATATTTCCAGTTCATTTTTAACCAACTTATTCTGCCAATTGAGAAAAGAGCGAACAGAATTATGCCAAAGCGTAAAGTGTAGCGAAGTGGCACATTGGGGAACTTTCGATAGTACTTGAGATTTGCTGTCAGTCCCTTCGTCTTGAGTGCTCCATTGTTTGTGAATTTTAAAGGTGTGGCTGCTAATGACTCTGTTATAGTGTGAAGGTGAATGCATCCTGGTGTTAGGCAAAGAGAAGGTTTTAATATTTTCCGGTAAAATGGAGTTTCCTCCTCCTCCGGATCCTTGTTTTGATCGGGATCCCCCAATTTTTGTATGACAATTATTCTCCGCCCTAGTTTCCGTAATGCTTTTTCCATGGGCATGATGGCGGTTTTTCTGATGTAACAGATTATTACTTGTCAACGTGAACTCTGGCTATTGCTTTGGATGACTGACTCAGCGAGTTTTAAAATTAAGTTGAAGTAAGACGGAATACTTTTTTAAAAATAACTTACTTCATACGTGAATACAAGGTAATGTTGATTTATTCACAAAAAAATACAAGTGAGCAATACGGTTATACCAGTAATATTTTTTCGGGTACTTTCACCAAGTTTCGAGGTTTGATGGCTGGTTCTAGAACCCTCGATTTTTCAAAACATTTTGGGAAAAACAAACTTACGTATTAAGTATTCTGGATATTTTTTTAACATGTCAATGATTTCGTCATATTTTATACAACCAAAAGCCTGAGCTTAGCAGTCCAAGTTTTAAGCCTGACCCTGGATTTAAAAAAATAGAATTATACAGAGGTAGATTATTTTTGACATTATTATGACTTATGATTATGAGTTAAATATATGCAAATAGAACTACAAAACGTTATGATGAGCAAAACATATAAATGTTTGATAAGCATATACCTATATGCTCCTAATACAGAGACATAAATATATAAAATTATGCCATGTCTTGATATTTGTCTTCGTGAGATGTTGAGATGTTTTTGGCGAATTTTAATAAAATATACATTCAACATTTACTTTGTTTTCCAAGTCATATAATTTTTTTTTAAATGCTTTATTTCCTTCAAGAATGTACCTTTTCGTTTTGAGTATATATTTTTATTTTAACATCAAAACAGCGTGGAACACAGTACAATACTTTGTAGAATTGTAGTGTCAATCTGTTTGTCCCTCGCCAAAATATTACGTCTTGACACAAAAACGTATATTATGGTTGTGCGTTTGTAAGGCGAGATTTATGTACGAATGTTAGTGATATAGGCAGGCATGTTTAAAATCATTACAAAATTAAATTCTATACAATTAACGAAGAAAATATTGTTATGCTGGGTCGAGGGCAAATCCCAGTCAACCTTCCCCGGCCAATTGAATTGAATTGATTTATGTATGTATGTCTAAATTTGTTGAAAATAAAAGCTGATTTCCAACCACAAGACAATAACACATCCATATCGTTAAACATTTCCAGGTCAAAATACCCAACATATACCGGTGTGGACAGTTCCCGGGAAAGGTTTACCGGGAAAGGTTGACTGGGATCTGCACGTTTCCCGTTATGCCAATGGCACACACAAATAAATACACGATACATATACAGCATATTAATAGGTCTATTTACAAGTTTCAAAATTAATATTATTAATTTAAATTCGGGGTACAAATGATACATGTTTTGTTGGTATTTCATTTGATGTCTTTACACCAGCTGTAACTTGTAGTAATATAATGTTCACCGCACAATTAATGACTGCATCCGTTGTCCTCAGCGCAAAAAATAATTTTATGTTTCTAATGGGTCCAATGTTATAACCTATAGAAGGACAAGAGGTTAGCTGTTTTCTTTCCAATTTTAACCTCAAAACCCCCTTCCAATATTGCTTAAATATTTCTCCATTTCTATTCGGCACGTTTGCTAATGTTATAAGGAGAAAGTTGACAAATAAAACTAGCACTACAACGACAGGTAGTATTAGAAATGTAATTATAGGCAGTTCAGATCTCATCTTCAATGTTCCATACACACACCATCCCGCTAATATCACCCCCACAACTACTAACATTAGTAGGTAATCCTCTGTAATGTTAGTAATTGCATCTATTAAAATTTGAATTTGGCGGAATAGGTTAAAAGTTTGGGAAAATCTGATGTGCATATTATTTTCATGTTTCCGAGTGTAAAGTTTGTTGGACAGCTCTTGAATACCCTCAACAAAAATAATTAATATCAGTAACAGGCTGAGTATAACACCTGCACCATAACCTACCAGAATAAGATATGCTAGCCCGAAACTAAGTTGAGTTGCTAGTCTTTCTGGTAAATAAGGTATTGAACCAGGAGGTACGCCAACAAAATGTCGGTATGTAAGGGAACAATGGATCATAGTCCAATTTTAAGGGTGCAAATAAGATGAACCCTGGAACTATGACGAAGCACAACCCAAAACCATAGATGAATATGTCACCCAGGGACTTTTGTGAAATTGTCCGATGATTTATTTGCTGAGGATGGTGAGAGGACCATGCAGACCGGGTTGCCTTGTTAATAGAAGAAGTCAATGTAAATTGCTGGGATACAACGAATGCCCATTCTTTACGATACAGGTGGAGCGTCAGCCAGGAAGCCAAGCAGATTATCGTTATGCAAAATACAAACATGTAGATAAAAAGTTCTTCCATGTTTTTCTCATGTTTCCATTGAATCTTGAGCCAAATTACTCTGCCCATTGAGAAAAGAGAAAACATGATGATGCCAATGAGAGAAATATACCGGAAAAGAGCACTCGCACCTGTCTTCTGGCCATATTTTGGGTTCGCTACTAGCTGCGGCGTAGTGGAGCTTTCATTGTTTGTGATTTTTAGAGGCGTATCTAAATAGGATTGCAATATTTTGTGAAGATGAACGCAGCCTGGCGTCATACGAAGAGAAGGCTTTAAAATTTTCCGATAAAATGGAACTTCTCTATCCTCCGCGAAATTTTCGTCTGGATGATCCCCCAATTTTTTCATGAGAATGATGGATTTCCCAAATTTTCTCAAAGCTTTCTCGAGAGGCATGATGATGATGATGATGATTATGATGATCCTTTGTATCCAGTGTTTAATGATGGTATTTTATGTATTAAATTAACTTTACATTTGATTACTATAAAAATGATGTTACAATAAAGACGTGCGCTTCAGTAAGTATTTTATTCCAAGACTCCAAAGGAATCAGCGATTGTGCTTTGTTAAATTATACACTAGTTGGAGGCATTGTGCAATTGTTAGAAAGCATAATGTTTTTAAAGGGAAGATACATAGGTAATAATAATATGAATGCATGTGTATATACAGAGCAAAAACCATATCGCTTGTTTGGAGCCGAGTTGATACATATTTGATGATATCAAAAACTTATTACATGCTTCATATAACAATTCTTAAAAAATAAATTTTCAACAAAAAGAAATATTTTAACCCGTTTCCTTTCAACATTGGAGACTGTTTTCTGAGCCATGATGAATCGTTAAAAAATAATAATAAATCGCCATGCTGTACCATGCCAAATATAAATAGGTGCATAATATGTCATGACATGACATGCACATGATATTTCACTAATGTGTTCCTTTTTTGTTCCCCTTATTCAATGGCTTTTCGCCATCTCCGCTTCGTATGTTTTTTATTGACCACGTAAACTATACTTTTAAGTAAATCTAATTTTATTATTATTATTATTATTATTATAAATATGGATTTTGTACACTGCACACACAAAACAAAATTTGATCTACAATAAAGACATTCAATCAATCAATCAATCAATCTTGGTATAACATGTACTCACTAGATGTTTCATGCCAGTTTGAGTACCAACGGTTTTGATAGCAAAATACCAAATTCAATTTGGTTATTGCATATTTTAATGTTTTATTAATTTATTAGTCATGACTCATGACAAAGCTTTTGAAGATCAGATAACTTTGGATGCAATAAATAAAATGATCAAAACCAAAAATACAACTGTGTTGAAAGGTCAAAAGAACGACCAAATCTTCCAAATTTCTATGCATTACGAAATAAATCACACATTTTCATTTCCACGCAATGCTATTTTTGTAAATGCAAATCTCATAAAATATTTTATGGGCAGACAAAGATTGCGTGTTAGCCCGTTGTTAATTATAAACAAATACATGCGTTTACAAAATAACACACGTACAAGTACAAAAAACGTAAAACACCACCTGTGAAAAAGTGGTTGCAACATTTATGACTCGTGGTGACTGTGACATTTAGTGAACACGACCTACACTTCTACCTAATACTTAAGTTTGCGTTATAAACGGTATTTAAGTTACAAAATAATATATTTTTTAACAAATTATTAAATTACCATATTAACTCACCATTTAAATTTGTTTTTGTTTTAAATTTGCAGATGCTCAAACAATTGATCTGAATTACACAAGGGTCCCATAATTTAAGTAAACGAGGTAAGAAAATGTTTCACATATATAATTACCATACAAATTTAAAACCTAATTTTCCCGCTATTCATCCTCATCAAACAAATTGTTGCAGTTCCATTTAAAATGGTGTCCGCAATTGACAAAGCAGTTTGCTCGTGAATGTTTCTAAAAGGCCCAAAAGAGTAGCCAATCGAAGGGCATGACTTTAGCTGCAAAAACTCCCTTTTCTCTCTCAAATATCGCATCCAAAACTGTTTAAAAAGTTTTCCATTCCTATTGGGAATAGCGGCTAGTGTAATGAGCAAAAAATTGATTGTCATGGCAATCGGAAATATTAGTGAGCTGCTAAGGAACAAAATTATGGGAAATTTGTGGTAGCACATGAGCATTACGTAGCCACCCCAGGTGGCAGCCAATACTCCCATACCGACTAAAACAAAAAGAAATTGAGACGTGACAGAGTTGCCTAATCTTATGAGTATGTCCAGTATACGGTACATTATGATACAATCAGGAAATCGAAAGCTGGTCGCAATTTTTAGCACAGCTTTAATTTTTGACTTTGTTAATAAGTTTTTTGCCCGTTTCCTTTCTACTCCGGATGACCTGTCTTTTGATTGGGATTGCTGTCGTTGTGCGTTATATTTCACATTGTCCCTCTTGGAGGAAGTAATAATAGGTTTCAAACATCGGTCGTATATATTATAAGACAATTTTTGAACTGCCTCTACAAAGAGTAAAATATGCATAAGTAAATATAGGACAGTAGAGCCGCCATGAAAAGAAGTTATTGCAAAAATTACACTAGAAATCAGCTTGACAAGTATTTTAAAATATGTTGGTGGATTGTGATAACTTAAAAAATATCCATGAAATTTATCAACAATGAGTTGGTAAGGGTCATACTGTCTGAAAATGGGCACCGCCCCGAAAACAAAGGGGAACGCCACAAAAGCACATACCAGCCCATAAACCAGTAGTTCTGCTCCTATTTTCGGTTTCCTTTTGTGTGCCCTAGTTGGCCATCCTGAAAGAGAACAATAATAATGTGCTGTTATATCCACGACATTATTGTTGAAGGGACCATAAAGTAAATATTTGAGTGTATTATATAGTGAGTGCGTTTACCCGGAGGGACCGCAGGCACTAATTTGAATCTCTGTGTCATTATGAAGCACGTTTCCAACGGATAGTCCTCTATGGTGACGTAAGCTTCTCGTGCTATTGAGGTTATAGCTAGGAGCAGCATATAATATCCGAGTTGCTCTAAATCTTTGTGCTGCCTCCAGAAAAACAGTAGCCATAAAACTCTCCAGATGGAAAAGCAGATTAGAAAATGTATATTCCATTTAACCCAGCACCACACAATCTTTGTAGCTATCCGGAAGTTGTTCCACTTTAGTTTGAGGTTCCGCCGAAGTAAATTGTATTCAGGAATTTGTTTCATGTCCAATTTAAACTTATCCAATTGCACAGGGGGACAAAGGTAGTTTTGAATGAGGAACAGAACATTTAAGCTTCCCTCGGTAAGGCCCATTTTATAAAAAAAAAGGACATGCCAAAGTTAAGCTCCGCAAGTAAATGGAAAGAAACTGTAAAAATAACGGCTTTCAAATTTTGAGTTTTATAAACGGTCAAAAAATTATAGTTTCAATTTTCAATGGTAAATATAATTATGGTCAAGGATTTTATATCATACATACATAATTATGATACGATTTGATTTTATGACAATTATAATAATTGTATACATTTTGTACACATGCCACTTAAATTGCCATTCTAGCAAATGTGTTTTAAGCAGATTATAAATATGTGCTTTACCTTCATTTATGTTTGTATTTAGGCAAATTGATGCAACCTTAAACTGTGCCTGTCTGTTTTTTTCTTTAGTGAAAACGATAGTAAGACAACCAATATCCGTATTTAAATTTTCAATCATTTTAATTTTTTGCTCATATATTGTAACTGTATTTACATACCGTTATATGTATATACATACATTAATGTATGTATTTACATTCAGTTATAATAATCATAAATGGATTATAAAAATTTTACAAAATGAAACGGTAAATGGCTATTTTGATTTTTTTAGGGTTGTTGAATAGTAAAAATTTGCATGAGCTTCTTTTCCCTGTCGTTGGACAATTCCATGCCTCCCCTTAAAACTGCCATAGCCAGTATGTCTGCCCCATAGTCATTAAAAATACCCTGCACAATTATTCTGTTTAGATGTTTAATGTACAAGGCAACTATGACGAGAGAACAAAACCACATGGGTGAATAGATTGCCAGCTCCACCCAACTCCCGTGAGACATTAGTCCAAAAACATTGATAATTGTACAGACGCAACGGTAAACGAGCCAGAACTTTGCTTGAGCAAGTGCCTTCCTAATGAGTGTCCGCTGTAAAAAAAAACAACAATTATTAGACATTTTAGACTCGGAAATATTCATTTTAAAAACGGGATACTTTTTGTAATCCGGAAAAAAACTGTTTCTAATTATTAACTTACGTGAAGGGATGAGCATAAGAGCACACAAGGCGCTATCAGTGAAAGTGATAAATAACAGGCATTGAAAATCCAAGCTACGTATTGTTCAACACCTTCCTGGATCTGGATAATTCCACCAGGTGCAATTACTTGAAGGACTCGTATGGAAATTATGGTGTCAAGTATGGCAATAATGCATATGCTTATCCTGTACTTTGCCCTGATTTCTGCTAACATTTCCGTTTTTCTTTAGTGGTTATCAACATGCTTCCTTTCACCACAACATCAGGACTGAAACTAGACGTGTTGTTACATGAGACCAAAGTAAAAAGGTTTTGAGTAATGAACTCGCAATAACTTTGTGCGGTTTGTAGTTTTCTAACTATGCTTCAGTTCCAGTTTTGTCTGGCTGGCTACAAGTGGCTGGCTACGAACAAGTACCTGGTACCTTAATTTTAATTTATATGAAAATAAATAGTGTTTGTCACTTGTTCGTTTATAGTTATAAAATGGTTATTGGTTAACAGTTCACCATTTGTGTTTAGTAGTTTATTCCAGTTTCCTTTTGTATATGCATCGTAAATACATTTAAGTCTTCCTGGATAGTCTGCAAAAAACAAAGCGCAATAAATAAGGCTTTTTAAATATTTTATTTTACTTTGTCGAGTACCTCGATTAAACACGGACTTGTATAAACAAAGTTAATGGGTATACATGGCGAGTATGAAATTAAATACTGCAGTCATTTTTGTAGTACTCGTGACAGAATGTCGATACGTTCATATCAGACTATCATTTTCTCTTGTCCAATAAACAGCTAAATGCGAACCTGTCATGGTTTGACCACTTACCAAGTTTAACATATCTAAGAATTAGTGTAATATGAAAAGACAAAAAATTTGTCGTATACCAACTAGTATATGAAAGGCAGTTTTTAATTATTTTAAAAAGTGCTACAACTACCTGCTTTGACGCAGAAGTACGCAAAAGGCTTGACATTTCCAAACACGATAGGTATTTATGGCACGTGGAAATCACAAAAACAACAAATTGGGTAGTACATGTTTCGCGTGCCAATATTTTTAAGGAATTTATAAAAAGTCGCGCGTGTCTCTTTCCTGTTTACAATTTTTAAATAATTAATTTTCCCAAAAAGGAAATATTTTTATATTCGATTGTCACTATTATTGCCACATGCCACATTCCATACGAGTATTGCCTGGGCTTCTGCCGGATTGTACGTTTGTAGGATTGTACGTTGCACAGTATTTACAGAAGTATGCAAGTTAATTGCAAAAAAACCAGAATTGCATAATTACACAGACTGATAAAGGCCAACTGGTTATTATTATTATTACTATATTACAATATCACATAAACTATTGAGGCATTACACGGTAGACAAGAATTACTAAATAAATAAAATATTTCCACATGATCACTGAAAAGGCTTTTAGTATTCATAAAGCATTCCAACCGAGTAATAAGCATTAAAGCTCCAAGACCTTTTTTACAATTGTGTCTCATGATGACCATTGACTATTCAATTTGCTTTGTGAATGAGCTACATAAAAGTACTCTCAATTTAAGGGAAATTCCATTTAATTTACTATGCTCCTATTCTTTTTAAGTGATGCCTTATTTTACATGTTAATTTTTCGATTTTATGGGAACCCAAAATGTAGCAAAAAAAATAATAGATTAGACTTGGCTAGCTCACCTACCATCGCCTGTACATAAGTTTTGGTTTTTTTAAAAGTAATATTTTCCCCATTTCCTACATGCCCTTATTGAATAATTATACGCATTTTATATTTTAAAGAATCCGGAAGAAAATATCACACACACCCTTTGAAATTTCCTTACACAACGTGAACAGGATCAAACTATAAAAATATATGTATTTATTATAAAATGGAAGCATGCATTGCATTACGTTTCTTGTAAGCATGCATTACGTTTCATGTACAGCGTACATTACGTACGTGTCATGTAAGCATACATAATCCTTTTAAAAAGTACAAAACTACCGTAATAACTTATACTAAAAAGTGAAACACAACTTAAAAATTAAAAACAAAAAAAATCTCGTAAATTTGACACAAAAAAAAATTGTCAAGTATGATCAACTCGTAAATTAGATCACAATTTTTTTTATACTGTTGTTCCGATCCCGGAAAGGATTTTTTTTTTCCTCAATCCAAATCACTTTTTCATTTCCTTTTTTCTTTGTTGTTCTCTGCTCCACTTGAGCAATTTATTTTTTTAAATGCCCATGCATACTACTACTACATACATATATGCCCTTACCCATCACCCCTATCATCATGCATGTCCGCTGAGTAAAAGCGAGCGGCACACCGGTGAATTGGTGCACCCTTTTTTCTCTATTACCCTTTTTTATTGTATCACCACGACCATCACCACCGAAACAAAAAAAATGGGACGGATATTTTATAATACGCTTTAAATCACACGACGTATGTATGTACATATACCAACATTATACATAACATATTTTTTATTGCTTTTTTTATTTGTGCTTGATTCTCCGTGTGATTTTCACAGTGAACATGTGTGTTTGTGTTGTGTGTGTGTGTGCAATGCAATGTAATGGTTATTGTTACCCTTTTTTAAAATTTATTACACGGGGGAATTGCAAATCTTGCAATGCAGAAGCAAAGGTACAAAAAAGGCAGAGGCAATAAACTTTCAATTTTAAAATACAAAATTTTGAACCGTAAACAAAAAATGGAACACGGAACAAAAAAAACTCAATTTTTTTTAGTGAATTTGTTCAGACAATATTTTTTTTTGTGTGGATCGATATGATAGCATTTATGATTTGTGATTGTTGCATGTATTGTTACAACAGATTGTGCATGTTATTGTGTGATTTGTGATTATTGCGAGCAAGAAGACAGCTTGTTGTCCAGTGGTGATGTTTTGACAGCCCCTCTCGTTTTAAATTTCTAATCTGCTCGTCCGCTTCATTTTCAGCCTTGGTATTAAATTTAAAAAAAGAGTAGTACATTGCATTGCAGCAGCAACAATAACAACTGCAGTAGTACTGCTTGATGCTGATGCAATATAGGTACATCCCAAATGTCGAAAAGTCAATAAATCAATTTCAATAAAAGTTCGTTAAGCTCTTTTTAAAAATCACTTCTTAATTCAAAGTCATTTAGAGTAATAATTTAAAGCCTATTTATTTCTCAAGTGGTGGGGGATGGGTATTGTGCACATATTGCATCACAGATAAATAAATTGGTAGGGTGCAGTGCATAGGATCAGTTTGGAAACGGACATTGAAACTATATATATATAACACATATCATATGAGGGCATGCAACAATGCTGATGACAGACAGATAGAGAAAAAAACGGCTAAATATGTTTCACCAGACACTCTTCTACCTACGCACACAGCTTGTCTAAGTCATTCATTCATTCAAACATTCAGTTTTGGAATGCTGCTGATTGTAATGATGAGATGAGCAGCAGCTTACACTTCACTCCAATTCATTCAAACAATGAGCAAGTCAAGTGGAGTTGAAAAAAAGCACACGCTCGTGTATGTGTAAAAACGGACAGAGAGTTTTTTTGTAATGTCGCCTCGTTTGACATAATCTCTCTTGAAAAAAAAAAAAACAACATTCAAAAATATAAAAAAAATATTTATTTCTATCAATGACTTTGTCCATCATACTTATTATTGCGCATATGCATGCATGCATGCATATTACTGCAGTCTCCTCTATAATTCCACTTTGTTTGAAGGGAGAAGAGAGGGAGAACAACAAAAGTTTACAAATAGGTTAGTTAAACGTTCTTTCTGTCAAAAAATAAAATAAAATACTCAACAGCCATCGTCAGTCATCATGATCATCATCATCGTGTTAGCGATTATGCATAACAATGTACACAAGTACAATAAAGCATGTTGACGGTTTGTTACTGCTTTTTATGCCGTAAGAGCTCTTTTGTTTTTATGAATTAAGTAAAAAAGGACAACGACACAGATAAAAAGACAAAAGGCGAGAGAGGCCCAGTCTGAAAGAGAGAGAGAGAGAGCGAACAAAAATGGAATGGAGATGGCGATAATAACAATAATAATATTTTGTTTTTGATGGGATTCTGTTCTCGTCGAGTTTTGAGTATGGTGTAATATTTGTCCAAAAATGGGCCCGTTGAGTGCACTTGGCCATTATCATTTTTTCAACTTTTTTCTTCTCTTTTGGGAAGTTTGGCTTGCTTGGTTAATGTTATGAAATGGTCATATGACGATAGATGGTGATGATGATGATGAGTTCTTGTTCTTATCTATTTCCCTTTTTGTTCTGTATTTTTATATGCAAGTAGCCAAGAAACAAGAAATATTTAGTTAAGAGGGGAAAATATATTCAGTTGTAGTTTTTATCGTTCTCATATTTTATTTTAGCTTTTTTTTTGTAGAAAATTGGCCATAAAAATTTGACCATGAAAGTAATTTGTACAGCTTATATGTTAGTATGTATGTAAGTATGTATGTATGTGTAAAAAAATTAAGTAAAGTCCGTTTAAAAATTAAAGCTATTTATCGTCTGGTTTCATATACGCCCACGTTAAAAAAAAGTAGTAAGCGGTCACAAGAATTTCCGGAAGGAAGTTGAAAGATAGTTTGGTCCAGTATAAAAAGATATTTTATACCAGGAAAAATATACAAAAATAATAAGTTCCTTTAGGTTTTGAGGTTAATCTTCACATTCCTTTTTAAAAGGCTAACAAGTTTTTTATTATTATCTTCCTTCCGTCAGACTTCATCTTTCATGAAATGATCAAGATCAGCGACAGGAGCAGCAGCACCAGCATACCTTGTGGTTGTGGTGCTGTTGGAAATGATGATGATAATGATTATATGATAATAATCTTTTAAAAACCCCTAAAAACTAAGGACTGTACCACCTCACTAGCCAACAGCTTCTTTTTTTAAATACCAGTTTTGTTAAGAGAGAGAGAGAGCTTTAGGTGCTCTGCTCCTACAGTTCACGCCTTGATACTTCCTCCTTTTTTTCCAGTCACCGTTTTTCTGTGTCCTTGGCTCTTTTACATAATAAAAAAAAATTGTGAGAGAGCAAAAAAGCAATAAAGATAAAAAGGTATGCGGGGCAGTAATTAGGATTTTACACAATGAAAAACCCACACCACACAAAACTTTATGACATAAGCAGCAGGCAGTAGGCAGTTATATAGGCAGCAGCTTCCCTTTTTTTTGCTATTTTCATTGTTTAAATAAAATGACATCACACCGCATTCTCCAAAATTGGAGCAGATGACAGTTTCATTTAGTATACAAGTCAAAAAGAAAAGAGAGAGCAAGACATCTCCCATCATACCTTTTTTTTATACATCATCATCATTTCTAACAATAGGTCATAAAAAATAAGGATCTTCCTTTTTTTTAGCTTCCTTCCTTTTCATCTTTTGGCTAGCCACAAAAATGAGGAATTTGTCAGTTTTTCTTTCTCAGTTTAAATATAAAAAGACATTTCACTTTTTGAGGTGAGGTAAGTAGGTATGTAGTATATAAAAAAAGAAACAGTTTAATTTTTTTCTGGAAGGTAAATAAAAATAATTCAAAGTTTCAAACGGTCAATTTGTTCTACTTTCCCAACTGATCTGTTTACTGATGAAATGCTCATCATTTTTGCTGATATGATCATCTCAATTTTCCCCATCTCCCCATCCAAAAAATATAATGTAATGCACATTTTGCGTATGTGATGTATGTATAAAAAAACAAGAGATCCTGGTGTAATATCTAATTACACAATTTGATAATCTCCCATTCTCCTTGTTTCTCAGGTAGTATGATAAAAGGTAACAAAAACAATACCAGTTTACCGGTTTATATCATACGTAACCACATTTTCATTTTTTTTTGTAAATTATAATGACCTGTATCAAAAAAAACAACAACTAGACGGAACAAGGAACTACAACGCACCAACAACTTCTCTACATCCATGGCCATGTCCTGCATATTGAAGAGATTTCCACTGAAGATAAAAATTACAAACCAAAAAAAGCACAATATTATTTTTTGTCCAGTATAGTATTTCGTAGTAAAACGAGTAAAGTTGAACTTGACGATGTAGTATGCACTTTATCGTTATCAACAAGAGAAGAAAAAAATGCTACATTCATAAAATAATATTTTCCGTTACGCTCCAAAAAACTCTCATGTTTTATAGTGTATACATTTTTGCACTTGTTGGATCTACTGACTGAGTGTTCTGAATTTTTAAGCCTTTTAAGCTTCTCAGCTTAAGCAATGATGCATGCATATATTTTTGTTTCGAGCTGGGGAACCCATCTCTTCTGTCCATGAGATGATGGTAGTGTGCTCTGAATGCGTAAACAGATAAAAATATATTAGGAATACACAAAACAAAACGAAACTTTGTTTTAAAAAAATGCAGACCTTCACCCTTTCCCCTTTTTCAAAAGGCTTTAGTAGACTGGATAGTCTGGACAGCCAGTTTTCTCTGAAACAATGTATGTTGTGTATGTGCAACTGTTTATGTTGTTGTTGGTGATGATGGTGATGATGATGATGCAAGTGGTTTTTTGTGTCTGGCATCTCCCCAGGCAGGCGGAGAAGAAGAGAGAGAGAGGAAGTTATCATAACATATCAGCTGGTGTACATTATGAAGCACTTACATTTAGATAGCCATTATGATATATGGTAACTTCTCTTGATCTTCATGAGCAGCAGTGGGATTATTTTTGTCTGATGGTCGGTATAAATATGTGGAAGCGGATCCGTATGACTGAGTTAAATGGAGTGGGCTTTTAAAAATGTCCGGTGGTTGTGGTGCTTGCTTGGTGCTCTGTTGTAGGTTGTAATTTATTTATATGACTCCATCGCTTTTGATGGCTTCTCCAGATAAATAATATATTCATAACGCGTACCTATACACTCACAAATAAATATGCTACGTTGTGTGGAACAATATGTAATTTATTTATATGACTCCATCGCTTTTGATGGCTTCTCCAGATAAATAATATATTCATAACGCGTACCTATACACTCACAAATAAATATGCTACGTTGTGTGTAACAATTTCACAATAGTTTTGTAAAAAAAATGTTGCTCCAGCAGCACCAAAGCAAAAATAGCAACATATGGACACACATGACGGGACACTAATTTTTTTTTCGTCATAATAATAATAATCCATAATGTAGCTTATCTAAACTTTTAATATGACTGACTTGGCTCGGTGACAGGTTCAGTATGTTCACCCTTCCGTTCTATTTTGAAATGAATATCATTTGAAATGAAGGAACAGGATGAGGAAAAAATTGTAGAAAAAAGTGTTTGAATTTATTTATTTATTTATTTATGGACTGGTTTCATTTCATCGGTTAAACATCATTAATAATAATTTGCTCGATTGTCTGTCTCACCGTCTGTGATCATTTGAATAGCTACGTACTCTTGAAAAAAAAATTTATTGTTCATTGTGTCAGTAGTAGAGAACGGGTGAGTGGTGGTATTATGATGATATGTGATCAGAGTGATGATATCAGTGAATCATATCGCAATGATGAAGTTTAAGGCAAGTTGGTCGGTTCATTTTATTTGATGGGGCTGGTGTGTAACGACTTGTTATTATTAGAGTCGAGGAGTTTATTTACCCCTTTTCATGTTTCACTTAGCCCCAACCTTGATACATAGTTTTTTTTATAAATAACATGCATACCAAAAATGCCTGTTAATTTTTATCAATTTTTATCTCAAAGCCTTTATATTTTATTACAATTTTTTTTATATAAAATTAACCGGTAGTAAAGCTTAAGAGGATATATCGCGGTCTCATGATTACCAAACAAAGTATTACCTCAATTTTTGTGTGTGAAATAAGTACATGAAAAGAAAAATGAAAAGAATTTATCAAGAATTTGTGTAAATCAAAAAAAAAATCTTATCATATTAATTTGATTGAATTGGAATGTCTGTCATGTAATTAATAATAATAATGATGATGAAAATGGGTAGAGATTACGTACTTTTACATCCTCCTTCTTCTTCTCATCCTTTTTTTTGCTGCTGCTGTGCTGCTATATATATTGTTTTGCTTTAACTTTAATTTTTTTATCGCCATCGTTCTCATTTTTTTTCTTGTAGTAATAATAATAATAATAATATAATAATAATAATAATCATAAGAAAAAAACACATAACAGAGTTCGGTTTATTTTTTTTCCAATGATGATGAAAATGGGTAGAGATTACGTACTTTTACATCCTCCTTCTTCTTCTCATCCTTTTTTTGCTGCTGCTGTGCTGCTATATATATTGTTTTGCTACTACACTTAACTTTAATTTTTTTATCGCCATCGTTCTCATTTTTTTTCTTGTAATAATAATAATAATAATAATAATATAATAATAATAATAATCATAAGAAAAAAACACATAACAGAGTTCGGTTTATTTTTTTTCCTCATCTACTTATTGCACTGCATATTGCATTGCATTGCATTTTTTTTTCTGTTACACATTTTATTCCATTTCATTGTGTAAAAATCCATTCTCCTTTTCGAATTCACACAAAACTTTATAATATTCACTCGCCAGCAGACCTTTTTTTATAGTACAAGTCTCCTTCTTTTTCTTTTTAGTAAAAATTAAATATAAAGCAAGGCAGTTTGAAAGAATAGGAGATCTTTTGTGTGTGTGTGTGTTGGTATTATTTTGGTATTTTATTTATTGTGTTTTATGTATGTGCATGTGTGTATATAATGGTTATCAATGTAAACCATGCGTACATGCATGCTGACTGATTGTGAGACTCTCTGACTGCATTGCACTTTGATTCCTTTTTATTTATTTTTTTTTGGGTGAAAAAGAACAAGAAAAGAGAGTGAACATGAATATATATACCTATATCTTTTTTTTCTTTCTGAACTTAACATCATGTTTAATGTTGATCTTACATTAAAAATGTACATATATTACATGTTGTATAGTTATGTAGGATGCAATGTATTATATGGATGACTCAGTCAGTCAAACAATCAGAATATATTTTATAGCAGCAGCAACAGCATCAAGGCACTATACCAGAAATAATAAAAGCAAAACCAATTTTTTTTTATACAGAAGAGCAGAAAAGTTAAAGCAGAGATTATAAACCAACAAAGCATTACATTAATTTAACTAAGCGAGTATAACAGAAACACACACACACACGGACTAATATGTATATACGTTAGTAGAGGAGAACACGTACAAATATAAATAAAACCACTGCGTGTCTTACTGAAAAATGAGATAAACTGACTGTTTTGTTCTTTATTCACTTTTCATCTTACTTGATGATATAAAGTAATGTATATTGTTACTTTTGTGTAAGTCTGTGTAAATATATATCTGTGTGTGTGTGTGTGTGTGCATACACATACCTGAGAGTAAAAATGCACCAAATACCAAAAAATCCTACCCAAAAGCATTTTTTGACCATGGTGCCCCATAAAATGCTCCAATAACTTCATGTGTGCTCTTTGCGTGCTTGCGCACTATGAACTCATGCTTTCATCATCGTAACTAACAAGAAATTCCTAAAATGTTAACAAAAGTTACTTGTAATTTAAATTTTTTTTTCGTAACACACAAAAAAAAATCTGCTATATTTTTTTGCATGTGCTTTTGCTGTTTTTAATGTACCTATTTACCAAACCAAAATGTTGCTGCAATTTATATATGTATATACATATACATATATAAAGTGAAGAGGTGGGGAAGAGGAGGCAGAGCAGATTAGTAGTATTAATAATAATGCAAAATGCACACAAAGTAAAAAAAAGGATAAAAAAATATGACTTAGCTTAGGTGCATTATATTGTGAGGGATGATGATAATGATAATAATACTTCAAATCAGAATAATAACAACAGTAAACATTGCATTGTATTTTGTATGCATGTATGTATGTATATATATTTTGGTAGAGGTGCGGTGGTGTGGGGGTATTTTTTTAATCGCTTTTAATCATAATAAAGCACAACAAACACACACCACAAAAAATAATATTGTACGTTTTTAGTAAAGTTTTTTTAGAGAGACAGAAAAAATATAATGCATGTATCAGTGTATTTTTTTTGTATTTTATTTTTGTAAAGCGACTGGGCTATGAAACGGAGAGCTCTCTGTAATGGTTTTATCACTTTCTGTGATCACAGATCTATGAAACGAAATAATTATACAGCCTCTCTACCTACTACTCTACTCTGCTCAATACTAGAAAAAAATATGAAAAAAATTGAATTGTTATTGTAAATTGTAATTGTGATGTTTGCATTGCTATATATATATATATTCTTGTGTTGTTAGGCATGCTTCGCTGACTCATTCCTCTACACAAAAAACGCACTCACTGTGCTCCTGTGTAATAATGGTAAAATAATCACAAAAACGCACTCGACTCGCTGCTTGCTCCTCAAACACACACACACACATGCACACACACAACAAAAAGCTGATTGTTACAAAGACGACGACGATGACGACAACAACAATTTAAACGTGAGTTTATTTCACTACAATTTAAACCAAACAGACCATTAGAACAGCATCATGGCATAATATATACCATGATAAAAGCTGACTGAGAGGAGGAGGCTTTAAAAAAACAGCAACAATTGCTAAAGTACAGTAAGTGGTCAACAATGCATTGTTGTATAAAAAATATTCTGTTTTTATCATATGCATGCAATCATGATGATGATGATCATCATCGTCGTCGTCATCGTGTCATAAGTTAAATTATATATTTTTTGGGGATGCCTCTTTGCTGGTCTTTGTTGCCTTCTCTACCGCATGCTGCTATGCTGCTGGTCTCTCTAATATGCAAAAAAAGGTAGCCGGGCTTCACACACACACACAAAAAGTTATGCTTTTTTACTTGATCTCACCAGAGACTCATAATAAAGTCAAGTCAGAGACCAACATTTTAAATGTATGCCTACCAATAAAATATAATATCTAATATCATATCGCGCCGCTGCCGCTTCTGTTGCTACTGCTGTTCTGCATAAATTTGATTAGAAAAAATTTATCCTCCTAGCACACACACA
Organism: Zhuqinia jingwanae; assembly: GCA_027744095.1. NCBI lineage: Eukaryota > Metazoa > Arthropoda > Collembola > Entomobryomorpha > Paronellidae > Zhuqinia > Zhuqinia jingwanae. The sequence goes on from JAHZNC010003121.1 coordinate 27,451, forward strand.
CACACACACACAAAACTTCATCATGGTCACATTAAAGTTGTTTGTGTACTGGTGAACTAAAGAAATTTAAGTTTTTGCTCTTATTATTATTATTATTATTATTACCGCCAGTAGTAGTAGTAGTGCTGCTGCTGTTACCTTTTGTACTACACACACTACCTTCCTTTTTTTCTCTATTACTGCCGACTCTACTGTCACTTTTTTTCTTTTTGTGGAACTATTCCTATTATTAAAGGTAGGTACATACTAGGTATCACACAAGCTTGCTATAGAAAATAAAAAAAATAGTGCCAAAAAAGTTTCAAGAGCAAAAAGAGCTTTTTTTGCTCTTATGATATGATGTTGGTGTGGTTGTTGTTGGTGGTGGTAATCATCATTTTATGAGGTATGAAGTAATGCACTATAGTGCAGCAGCAGCAGCAGTGCAAAGAGGGAGAGATAGAGAGAGATAGGTACCTTGGTTTTCTGTTGAGAAGAACGATATATAGAAGAAGGTGAGAAGGTACAGAAAAAAGGGAACCATTTAAGGTTTTGTTAAAAGAGAGAGAGAAGAGAACCCAACAAATCAAAAGAAGAGCAAGAGAGCGGAGAATAGAATAGAATTCTATGGCAGCAGCAGCAACAAAAAAATAGGATAAGGAGAGAGAAGGAGACTTCTTGCTTCTTCTTCGTCTTTTTGGTGAGGTAAAGTTTTGTTCCTTTTCAGTTGAGTAGTAAAGCAGGAGTATTTTTTTTTGTGGGTTCGCTGGAGAAAAAAAAACGTTATGCTTGATAGCGAGAAAGAAAGAAAGAGAGATGCATTGGCATTGAGAAGGAACGGTGTGTATGTGTGTGATGGTACATGATATTATGGTGGTGGTAGATTAGATGGGGGATCCCTTCCCAAAAAAAGTAGACTTTGAGACACTACTACACACATCCAAAAAGCCTGAAAAGAGAGAAGCAGACCGCATTGCACACCAAAACTCCGGCTCATTACCAGTTTGACAGTGAACCAGGCAGGAAGGAAATGCCGCTGCTGCCTCTCCCAAACAACAGAGAAACGTTCCATTTCCAAGCACACATACAAGTAAAGTAGTAGTGTGTAGTGTGCTTTAAATAATAAAATGAAAAGTTTTTTTTCCATCTTGCCTAGTCACTTTAATATAAAAAGTTGTACAGGGAAGAGAGTTTTAGAGGAAAGTGCATAGTGCATCTCTCTACTTTATACTTAGTGGCTGCATATTGTGCAGCTGAATTTTTGAACTGGATCTCTTTTACGGTGGTTTTGTTACAGAAGTGTCTTGTCTTCTCTCTTTGCCTCCTTGTTGGTTGGTGTCCCTTTTACATAATATTGTTCACTTTTAATTCTGGAGAGAACTTTTTCACCCTATTTTTCATCTTGTCCTTCCACCGTAGTTCTTGTCATCATCTTCTTCATCATCATCATCCTCATCCTCCTGAGTTGTGTAAATGTGTATGAGTGAGTACAGATTTTTTTTCTCATGTGAGCAATGAGCAGCAGCAACAACAACAACGTGAGTAGCAGTGATGATGACGAGAGAGTGTGTGAATGAAAAGAAAAAAAGGGAGAAAGAAGATCAGTGCAGTTTTTGTATACGTTTTTGTATACATGGTGATGGTGGTGCATCTCACTGAATTACAATTACATATTATCATGAAATGAAATTGGACATGAAAAGGAAGAAAAAGTGTGGAATTGTTCAAAAGAAAAAAAATAACTGTAACGTTTTATTTTTTGTTGAGATTCTGGCATGTGAATGAATTTTGATGATGATGATGATGATAATACGCGCGTTACAACTTTTAAACTGGACAAAAAATATATAAATTTTTTCTTTCTTTTTTAAATCAAGCTTATTAAATGGATATTATTAAAAATGAAGAAAAAAATGTTGAAGAACAAGTGGGTGGTTTTCTTAGTGACATTGCGACAGCAGCAGCCTAGTCGAGTGACAATATTATAAAATAAAACTGGATAACAAAAAATTTAATTGGTTTATGTCAGACATACAAATTTTCTGAGATTTTGGACGTTGACTATTTGAGAAGGTAGGCTTATAATAATAATTACTGCTTTAATCCATAAAATACCCGGTATTTCTTTCTAGCTCTGACTTTCTATTTTAAGCACAAAAGTTGCTCATTATTATGCTCTCTTCTCCTCTCCACATTCTCATTAATAAATCCAAAAAATAATAATAATACTTGTAAAAAAACTTTTTTTGTACGTCATGTCATGTCATATGAGATTTTGTTAGTGTGTGTGTGTTTGTGGAGTAGAGCCCACTTTAATCGAAGAGTACATAGTAAAATGGCTTGAATAAGTACTCAACTCTCACACAAGGAAGACCCTCGTCTGCAGGAAGAATTTCATATTTGCATTTGCATAATTCATTTGACCGTACAACAGCTTCCTTTCATGAATACCTACAACATGCATACATACTCCATCCATCCCTACAGTCATTCATGCAAGCATCATATTATCATTTCTTCATATCCAAAAAATCCGCACAATGCACTGTGCGAGAGTGCACGTTTCACTCTTTTTTTCCGCTTTTTGAGAGTGTATTATAAAACTTGACTACCTACCTACCTATATGACGACGATATTTGAGAAGGTGCATATTTTATTTAAGACTTTTCCCAAAGTCGGAACATGAAATGGAAATGGGGCATGATTACAAACTAACTTTACTTACTTTCTTAAGCTCATACTGCGACTACTTCTACAAATACAACCAAAAAGTATGGTGTGTGCTGTGCTACTTATATGGATATTTGGATATTATGGAAAAACTTTTTTCATTTTTGCATGGAATACAGTAAAATGAAGGTTGGAAGTAGTAAGAAGATGAGATGCTTGAGGATTTTCTCATATATATAGCCACTCGTTTGAGTTGTCAGTTTGTATATTTCCCCATGAAATTTTTATATTGTGACACACAAGAGCATATTACAAAGCGGAACTTAACAAAAAGAAGTCATCTTGTGTTATTATAATGATATGTGAGTGAGTGAGTGTGTGTGCGAGGTGCTATATGGCAGAATGGCCTTCATTTACTTTTCCTATCAGAAATAGGCGGTTGTGGTAGTGTTGGTGGTAGTTAGTAGTCGACCAAGTAGTAGAGTCGTGTGATGATGATAATATTTGTGGTGCATTCCATTATTACATGGGAATTGCTACTTTTCTTTATGAAAAATGAAGAAGAAAAAAGTGTGGAGAGAGCTGAGACATGTATGGGGATTGGGGATATGATTATGATGACTTGTGTGTGACAGCAAAGATGATGATAAGGTAGTAGGTTGAAGAAGTAGATACACATTACACCACCACCACTCACACACACTCACTCCTCACAATTTACAAACACGATAATAATATTATTATTATTATTATTTATTAAGGCTAAAAAGGTGAAACAGAAAATGCACGGCATTCTTTCTTCTTATATTTTACTGCTGGTCTGGTTCCTATGAAAAGGCACAATGATGATATGATAATCGCTGTAATACGGTTTATCATCATAATACCACCACACGGCCTTTTTTAATGCCTATGTACTTACAATTTACACACTACACACACATATCTTTTCATTTTCAGTTTTGATGATAATGATGGTCATGATGAGCAAGAGCATCATCATTTCATATATACATACATGACGACTTTTTATTTAAGGTAGATAACAAACCACAACTTGCCAACCAAAAAGAGATGTACTATTATCATTATTATTATTAATGTGTTCAATTTCCTTAAACAAGGTGAATTGGATAAATGTGTCATGTGTCATCGTTCAAATGGAACTTTTACTTTTTTCACTTGAAAAGATAAAATTAAAAGTAAAACGTTGCCAAGAAATACATTCAAGTGCAAATGATAGGTATACAAACAAAGTGTGCGTATTTATTTTTTTTGCTTAGAGTTGTTTTTGTTGTCATACCGCACGTTTTTTTGTGTGCAAAATACTTAAGTGCAGTGTAAAACGTGATCTTGAACTTGAGTCTACATAAAAAGTTGAAGATGAGCAGCAGCAGTGTAGTACAGAGTGGCGTACGTAGGAAATACGACGACCACCATCATCCGCCAACATAGGCATATGTACCTATGCACCATATAATTATCAGCATGTTTTGATTATGATACTATAATTTTCTAATAAAAACTTGTCTGGTGGGGTCCTGTTAAGGACCTACTACATAGCAGCAGCAGTAGGCAATTAGCTACGTGTATATTGTATGTGAGTTGTAGTATGCACATGCACAACAAAAAGCATCATGTGAACAAGGGAAAAAATGCATTAATTATTATAATTTTCCTCTTGTTAATTTTAATATTCCTGCTTTTTTTTCTTATTAAAAAATTTTCATTAAGATATTTTCTTGTTTTTTTTGTTGTTTGTTTGTTTCCTTGCACGGCTGCTTGGTTGATGATGAGGAATGTGGTATACAACTTTATTATTCAAAAACTTATAATTAATAATAATAATAACTGTGCCGTACCGTTCAAGAAGGTGAAGTTCATCTCAAATTTTTTCTTGTAAAGCAAAAAAGAAAGGAAGAAGCTTGGCTCTTTCTTTTGGCTTGTTCACCGTTCTTTATATAAATACTTGATGTAGTATGTGGTACGAACAAATGTATATATTTTTGTTTACTTCCCCTTTTCCCCACCACTACCACCACCTCAGCCTTCAAAACGATCATGTCATCATTTGGCGTGCCAGTCAAGTGAGGAGCTTGCGCGTTATTGCATAATTCATTTAATTTTTTACGAGCAAGACAAGAGAAGCGGAGGAGAGAGCACGTGAAACTTTCCAAAGTTTTTACATGAACTCATTAAAATATACTAGAATGAAGCATATACAAGAAGACGAGGTGGTTATAGGATATTTTTTTTCTTCGTCTTCTTCTTTTCCTCCAGCTTCCTCGATGAAGAAAAGAGGTGATTATCATTATCACTATGTGGGTATATTTTTTTCTTGTCTGGCAGAGGCGGACTTGGAGGTTTGGAGAGAAATTACAATTTTTTTTTGTTACTACTATTATTAGTCTTGATGTTTTTCCACCTCCAACATCCGCCTCTCTCTCTCTCTCTAGTAGTACATATAATTTTACTACTCGCTCGGTTTTCTCCATCTCTATTCTATGTATGCATATACATACACCACTTGACTTTGTAAAAAAAAGGTGGTGCGGTTGGTGATAGTTATTAGCATTCTCTTGTTGGCTCTACGCACTACTCTTTTTTTTCTGTTCTGGAGTAGTTTGGAGGGAAAAAAGGTAATAAAGTGACATTATTGCTTGTTCCCTCTCGAAACTTGCAATGTCGTCTTGGCATCAGACAGCTCGGCTCTTCTTAATTACATTACATTATTAGCTTCTTCCAACAAAAAAAAGTGCATCCACCTCTGCCGTTATAATACCTCCTCCACCCTCGCTTTTTTAATGTCTTCTTGATGTTGATGTCAACAAGCTTGAAATTACATTTGAAAATGAATGACTGGGGCTCAGTGGCTGTTAGACAGCAAATTTTTTTCATTAAAAGAAAGTTTTCCATGGGAGAAAAAAAGAAGAAGAAGAAGAAGTATTCATTGGATTATATTATTGCATCTGTGTGTGTGTGTGTGCTTGTGTACAATATGTATGCAGCATGTACCTTTATGTATTTGGAGAAAGTTGCGTAAGGTTGTTCTTGTAATAAATTGTAAGTAAACTTGGTTGTGTTATTTTTGTATTATTTTTCAGGAAATGAACGACAACCGGAAATCTGGCTGGCATCAAGGCTTCTCGTCGTCATCCACCACCAGCCGGTGGCACCACAGGAAAAAATAAGCAGCAGCAGCAGATGTCAAATAAACTTGCAAAGAGAGTGACTTTTGTTGTGTGTTCAGTTCAGTCTCAGAGACACGCTGACTTTATATATATTAAAAAGACGTGAACAAATAAGTTGACAAAAAAATATTTATTTATTTTGTACACAAAATGCGCTTATTTCGAAGAAAACCAGAAAGGGCCAGTGCGGCACCTCCTTGTCTTGTCAGTTTATCCCCGCTACAAACCAGCCTGACCGGTGAGGACCTGGAAGGATGTCTAGGCTCAGTAGTTGCCGTTGGCGGGGACGATCCACAGACAATGTCAATGCCTTCAAAGAGTCAGAGCAACGACTCCATTTTCAAACAGACAACAAGTCATGGAGGTTCCAGTGGCTCTACTTCCTCCACGCCTCCAAATAGACCACAGAGCTTACACATAAGTAGTAAAGGGGCCAATAATAACTCCAAGGGAGCCAACAATAATAAACAGCAGATGCTATTGATGATGGGGCTGTCCGCAGATAACAGTCCTAAAACACCTGTAAAGAAAGGTAAGAAAATAATCATAATCATAAATACATAATATTATTATTACTATTATTGTATCTCTTATCCATCATAAAGGCAATCAACACATACCTAATTGCTCCTCATAATATATTTAGTCCAAAAAGTTTTAAGATCAGTAGGTTTACATTTTACATGATAGTTGCAGCAGCACACAGCAACTGCTATATTCTATGTCTGTTATTAAACTTACGAAATTGATTAGGTTTATTTTATATGCAAAGATTGTGATTGATTTACTTACTTAGCAAATCTCTTTTCAACCGACTCGTACACATACAATACCAAAAAACACATGTATCTTAAAAAGTTAACAGCAAAAGAGTTTTAGATATTTTTTTCTCTCCTTTTTTAAGTTGATAACACAAAATTGATCATATATAGATGCGTTTTATGGAGCTTATAATACCATTAAATATAATCTACATACATACCTACAACATAATATAAATAGCAATGGTACATGCAGTAATAAAAATGCTTAAATAATAATCATAATAATAGTTTAGATGGTCGATTTATCACAATCTAATAAACTAACCAGAACAAAATTGAGTTTAAAGTTAACTAATAACCAATTTAAGACGATGAAAAGGGTCTAAACCATATCATGGGATATATATTGTATATCTTATCATCATCATTATCATTTTAGCAGATAGGAATCACAATTACATGTACAGCACATTTGTGTGTGTGTGTGTGATTGTTAACATGATTAAAAGAAATGATGCCAAAGCTTGAATAATAGCAATAATGTGCATTGTTGAAGATACTTGATGGCTGTAAAACCAACTTGCCAACAAAGTAAAACAGGATTAGTCGACCAAAAGTTTCTTGTGTCAGATAAGCTAATCCGCAAAAATATATATAACACACATACATTAGGTATATATATCTCTACATACGAGTATATAAGTACTTAGTTTTTTGAGATGTCTGTCGGTTTTTATAAAGAAAAAAAAGAGTGGTGTAACTTTCTTGGCACATTTGGCATAAGTATTTGGAATCTAGTTGGGGATTTTTATGTAACACTTTATTAAAGATAGAACATCAACACATGATATATGGCTTGATAATGAAAAAAATTAATATTAAAAAAAAATTATATCGGTAGTAATTTTGGAATTGAAGAATATATTTAAAAAAAAAAAATTTAATTGTATATAATACTACTATCATATACCGCCATCCAAATATAAAGGGTCCCCATGCCTAGCAGCATCAACAAAAAGTTTACAATTACAAGAAAAAAACTTTTTATCACATAAAAAGCAAACAAATTTTTTTCGTTTGGACTATGTATAAAAAAAGTTAATGTTTCGAGGGAATAAATAACACGTAAAATTAGAGAGAAATATACATACATACAGTTAAATTATAGTAATTAAAACTTTTTTATCGTCCACTTTTTCTTGCTTGCTATAATAATAAATTTTTTATAACTTTTATACTAACTTCCACTGTAATTTACATACATGTCTATATATTCCCATTGATTAGATGTAAGCATTAAAATGTTGACTATTTTTTTCAATGATGAAAAGTTTTATCTTATCTGCAAAATTGTACATTGTAACTATAAGCCCACAGTTTAGAAATCAAAACTTAAAAATCAAAAATAATCCAATAACTGTTTGATTTTAAAAATCAGGCACACTCGAAAGAATAATTAATATCACAGAAATAAATTAATAACAAGATAAGATATTATTGTTTCAGTCAACACACGCATTACACACCCTCCCTCGCATTAAAAAAAATCTCTCTTTTAAAATGTGGTTTGAATTAATAAATTTAAAAAAAATGTTAGATAACCACGTAATATAGTAAGCAAACATAAGATTACGTAAAATTTAAAAAAAATCTGTTTATTTTTGAGTTACATATATATTTTTAAAAGTAAACTTTAAAATGACCTTTAGCGAAAAAAACTACTTGTTTTTTTTTTCTTTTTCGTAAAAACTCCTTAATGAAGACAATTTTGCCAAAAGTAAAAAAAAGTACTTGTAATTTATTTTTCTCTTCAAAAAATGTATTTATAAAACATGAACATTTATGCGCATTGATGAAGATGAAGATTAGAAAAATATATCATATCAAAACATATCATATCATATCAAAGATACTATATACGCAACACTAAATATGGCACACAATTTTTTTTGTTGCTGTTTAAACATTTAATTCAAAAATTATTTAGCCACCATTCATCAATCAAGGTTAATAATATATTAAAAGCTAGAAAACTCACTTAACCTTTGAACTTTTATCATAAATGTTTGTTTTATGCATCATTTTATGCTTGCGCGGATGAATAATAAAATACTCCCAAGCTTTTAAATAATTTATAGTTTACCTCATTTTTTCAAAGAATATTTTTTACCGCTACAACGAAACGAAAAATTATTGTCATTTTTTACTACATATTGTGTGTTCGTGATCATTTATCTTTTTCCCTATTTGCAAAAAAAATTCCCATATTGTTCCCCTTGTCTTGTCAAATGTCGCTCTACATTTTTCCTCTGAATTTTTTTCTCCTCTGTGATGCCAAACTCCCAAGTTCCCGACTCCCGAATACTTATGTATACTGGCTGAAAAAAAAAATGAAAAATTGCACATTAAATATTAACAAGCCTTGTATTTCCACCATCGCACTACCACATAATAAACAACAATACGAAACAGCACGCCATTGCCATAAACACCACCACATCAACCGATCCACAACCACCGCCTCCACTATTTTCCTCATCATTAGCATGTCATCCAACCATACACTGCAACAACAGCAGCAAGAACAATAACCATCTGTCCTTCGTTGTATATCTCTGCAGCATCAGCATGCTTTAAGCACGCGCCTCCAACCTCCTCCTTGTCATTTACTGATCAATATCAAACCTTTGTGCTTTGCTGAGATCGTTAACACAATTTTTTTTATCTTTTCCTCTCATTCTTTCACTTTAAAAAAAAATTGAATATCAGATCTACTGTAAAAAACGCCCAACTTATTTTCCACCTACTACTACTGCACCACATCACACGATACAAAATAACAGTAAAAAAGTTGGATAATAATAATAATAATGATTATAAACAGTTCCCGATTTTTCATATTACCTTGTCAGGACAATATGGCATGGCATAATATTTCGCCATTCCCATTAGCTTCCTCTCTGATGATTACAGTTTTAAGTCCATAGGGAAATCCACCCGCTTTTTCTTGCTAAGCTCAGACATTTGATGATGGCAACACACCCGGAAATATATATTTTATGCGGACAAAAATGACATGAATATTTTACTCTATGAGAAAAAGAGAAGAAAAAAAAACATTTAATGCAGATACAAACGGCGGTGGTGGTGGAAGGAATTCGGATAATGCTATCATGATCATATCATTATCTTTGCTGTGTATCGTCGTAAACGGTGTTCTACCGTTCACTATTCTCTCTATATCAAGTGGGAATTGTAATTATAATCGTATTATCTATCATAATCATCATCGTCACACAAGCACGAGGCTTGATCTTCCCTCCGCAGAGTTTCATGAATGCTGATGATCATCATGATATATTATATTGCGTTGCATGACAGCAGTAGTAGCAGTCGTAGTGAACCTGACTGTTTGTTATTATATAATGGCATGCCCGGATATTAGCCTTGCCACCACCATATCACTACCACCACCACATCGTCATAACACCATCATAAAAACATTTTCATGATTACGAAAACGATGGTGCCCTTTTGTATTTTTGTGTGTCCTGAGCTTGTGGTGAGTCTTGACTTTTGCCTGACAATATAGTAATGCTGCGAGAAGAGGTGTCCTTTGCTGTTGTTGCGTTGAGGTGAACTGATAAAAAGGCAAGATAACGGCAGGAGAGTGACTGCAGACATCACAACAGCAGCAGCAGCAGAAGCGGAATGTCTGTTGTATCTGTGTGTGTTGGTGGTGAGGGTATGGATGCGTGTGTGTTTCACTTTTGGCTGAGGTAATATCCGTTTTGTTCATGAACAACGAAGGAGTCTATATTTTTTTGGTTAAAAAGTGAGAGCCACTCTATATTTGTGATTCAGAGTTCAGTTCAGAGAAGAGCAGGTAGTGATGATGATGATGATGATAATGATATGGTTATTATGAAGATGATGGTAATGACTCAGGTGTGCAGGGTACAGC
>JAHZNC010003122.1:0-10867 GCA_027744095.1 Zhuqinia jingwanae
GATTTTAGATACTTGGGAACAATTAAAATGACGTTCTCTATCCCGGAAATGTCGGACAGGTTTGGTTGCCTGGCCCACGGCGGAGACTGTTTCCAGCCGGGTTCGGAAGCCCCAGCTAGTCACAATCTCTTACAGATAAAACATTTTTCTTAATTAAAATTCACCTTCAGCTACTGATGGATTTACGGACAGCAGGTGGCAGTGTTGAACTGGGCGGAACAAGGAGGAAATTTCCCCAAAGTTGGTGGCTGATGTTCTACTCTTGCACACAGATGGTGGATGGTAAATTACGGTGTAATTACCCCGAAAGCACACTGACCAAGGAGTTACCCAATTTAAATGAGCTAGGGAGCAAACAACCATAATGAATACCATATCTAATAGTTACCTCAGCTCAAGTAGACTCAGAGCTAGTTTACTCCTCATTGATTACTCTTACAATAAGATGGTAGTAATTAACTCACCACCGAACTTATACAACGCCTACGTACTCGCCCTGTTGGTGCGGGGGTGCGTACCGACCCGATGACAATGAGCTCCGCTCCACCGCCAATTGGCTGAAATAGCCCAGCGATATTACTTCAAATAAAATGAATTATTCCATACTTCCATAAAATACCAACACTCGTTACTTTACTTAGTAATTACTTTTAAAAATATTTGTTTCATACTTACTTCACGCTTTCGAACGCTGTATGGCCAATTGNTCCATACTTCCATAAAATACCAACACTCGTTACTTTACTTAGTAATTACTTTTAAAAATATTTGTTTCATACTTACTTCACGCTTTCGAACGCTGTATGGCCAATTGGCTGATTGTATAAAAGCAACTGTAATTTACTGATCACCGGAATATACGCTAAGATACGCAAGGAAACGCCAGCTAAACACGAGCAAAACCATAGTAGGTTGTCTATCTTCGACTTTACAATTCACACTGAAACTTCTCCCAAAATCATCCAGAGTAAATACCTCATCGTCGCCAAATGGCGTGGATCTCAATGAGCGCTATCCTGTTCCTCGTCATGTTACTCAGCAGATTTGTTTCTTGACGTAGAGCATCTTGATCCTCTCTTGCTGCTCAGAACTATCTATTTTTTATGTTAACACATGGTTCTTTATAAGGGGCAATTGCACCTGTTGGTAATCACTACCCGTGTTTATGAGCAATTCATTACACTAGATGGCACAAACCATAAATATGTTCTTCTTAAACGAGGCAATGCTCCCGACACCCAAAATCCCCTTATAAACATTCCTCCCCTTCAAATAATGAGGTCCCACTCATTTTATAATTTTAGTGGGGTTACGTAACTTTCTTTCTACTTAATAGATCACTCTGTTCGCAAATTTGGTAACAATATTGTCTGTTTATTCATAATTTTCGTAACCTACACTATACACATCCCTGTTGTAATACCTATCCACGCTCAGTCATAGAGAAAACGAAATACTTCTCCTCAGATTTAAAGGCAGCAGTAGCCTGGATTCATACATTCCCAGATAAATACCTAACGAATGTTACCATCTGATCAAATGGCAATTGTCACAGCATGAAGAAGATACCCTTTGTTATGATTTTGTATCTTTTAAAACCCGCGCGTGTTGACAGACATATCCCTACTACATAAAGACTAAGGAAAAGCTTCTAGTACAGGGTGCGTGTTCGTGTATACCTTTTCATTCCGTCTGTCGAGCTTGACCAAGCAACAACTAGTTGTAATACCTATCCACGCTCAGTCATAGAGAAAACGAAATACTTCTCCTCAGATTTAAAGGCAGCAGTAGCCTGGATTCATACATTCCCCAGATAAATACCTAACGAATGTAACCATCTGATGAAATGGCAATTGTCCCAGCATGAAGAAGATACCCTTTGTTATGATTTTGTATCTTTTTAAAACCCGCGCGTGTTGACAGACGTATCCCTACTACATAAAGACTAAGGAAAAGCTTCTAGTACAGGGTGCGTGTTCGTGTATACCTTTTCATTCCGTCTGTCGAGCTTGACCAAGCAACAACTCCTCTCAGTCAGTTTACTCAAAAATTTTGTGAAGTTTTTCTTCGTTCACTTCGAAACAAGTAAGCAATTTTTATGTAATTTGCCTTCTGATCCCAGGTTTGAAAGAAAATCCGTAAGTATTAGCTACTAAATTAATTTTTCATCTAACATTTTTCAGCTCAAAAATGGCTTCAGTTCCACAATGCTTTCAATGTGGCCAGTTTGGTCATGTGCAACTAGAATGTGACAATGAGGTGGACCCGGAGGCCCATCACCTTTGTAACCGATTATCAAAAGCAAGACGACCACCTGGTCATTATCGTGCTCGTCCGGGAATGTTGGACCTTCGGCAGCAAGAACTACGTAACTTCACGGTAAGTTTGGTAAAATTATTTTTAAATTGATCTAATTATAATGTAATTTGTGATTAGGGTTTTATTAGACCAAAATAAACAATTTAACTTTTGAATTTCTTCTTAGGGTGGAATTCCACTACTGGAGGAGTTTGTTCAACGTTACATTGACTAATGTTCGTGAGATGCAAGATAACCTTGCTGACATTCCGTTAAATGATGTGTCGGTGCTATCAATTTCTCAAGCAAGGATGTCGGACTTAAAGGCTGACTTTGATTCCAAATTATCGGATATCCGGGAAATCAGCTTTCTCGCAAAATATGTAAGAATTTAATAATCTCTTTCCCATAATTTACTTTGAAGTGGACTTCCTACATTTAGTACAATAATGTATTTGTTGTCGACTCTTGTCGTTGTATTTTTATCTCTTTTAGGTTAGAGGTCAATTTGTAAATTCTACAGAAGATCTCATCTTCCGTGGCCGCGTCGAGCAACTCAATGCTATGCGCGATAAGGTTTACAACGAGATGTGGCGAGCAGATCGACACCTAACACATGCACACCACATACTACCAGTGATTCAGTCGGCAAGAAATGAAATATGCAGCCTAATTGGCCCGTTTGCGGACAAGGACAATTTCTTAAAGGACACCCTAGCCCTTGAAGTAACTGACGCCGTATCTAAGTTTGCTAGAATCAAGTACCTTCAACTTTTGATGGCTGAAAAGCTGTCTATACTCGGTGCGTTATGCCCTGATACTCAACTTGAAACCGAAAGGAAAGAACTCTTTAAAATAGTGAATGTCGCAGAAACAAGGATTACTCAGAATAGGGTAAGTTTTTTTGCTCTATAAGATGATTTCGAAACTTTTTGATTAGTGACTGCAAATAATTTAATGTTTTTTCTTATTAACGCAGGGATGTCTGGACCGTGGACAAAATTGGCTGCAATTCTGCATTGACAAGGAGAGAATTGAAAAATTCGTTAGAGGAGACGACTCATTCTTTAAACCATAATTAAGTTTTATAAAAGGGTAAATGTCAGAAGTAGACTATAGGCTTCAAATGAAATTTTATGACTATTTTATACTAATATGAATGAATGTGACTGTTCAATGAATAATGAACTGTTCATTATTCTCATGAAATCAAAGAAACTGTAAACATTATATTGTATTATAGTGATGTAGTAACACAATTTATCTTCAAATACCGGTGTAACAATTTTTAATAAGTACTATAATGTATAAGAGATTTTCAATGTTTTTTATTTTCTAATTCCAATCATAACCTATTGTGTCCAGGTGGATACATGAGCAATAATTGGTAACGTTAAATATTATTAAATAGTTAAAGTTAAAAGTTATTTCCTTGGAACATTTAATAACCTCCGTAAAAGCGTGAAATAAAATAAAACTTCGCTCACATTAATTTAATCTTATGTTTTACTTCCTTTCTTTGCATCGACCTATCGGATATTTGTCAATATACTTGACCAAGTCTTCCTGGATAAGACCTAATTTGACTGCAAATGCGAACACCTTTCTAACCTTTAATAATTTTCCTGCCCTTTTATTTCTGCCCCTTTTTACACTTGTTTCCCGGTCCAATTGGCCCCGATCTTTACCAAGTGAACTATCCATAGATTTAGTTTGGTTTCCCGAATCAGCATTCCAACCTGATACTTCCGTGTCAATTGCACCGCCATCATATTCAATTTCGCAATCAGAACTAGTTTTCACGTCATACTCTTGTTCTTCTACTGTATATTCTAACCTATTGAGCTCCTCCGATGTTAATTCATTAACGTCAATTGGATCTATTAACGCGTCTTCATTGCTCACCGCATTCTCCGGGCAATGCATTTCTGGCCGATGCCTGTTTAAAATTTCTAAAATCTTATCTCGTTTATCAATACTAAGGATTTTGGCGTCCTTACTTGATAATTGCTTAACAAGAGAATCATGAGTTTTTGGCATCGATCGACATATATATGATAATGTTCCTATAGACATAATATGGGATAAAGGCGTGTCTAAAGACTTAGCCGTCTCAATAAGCCAATTGGCCAAATCTTGGAATAAGCATTTTTGCCCCACTGTGTTGAAGAATGTCTTTTGAAATTCGTTCATATTTTTAACGTTCT
Organism: Zhuqinia jingwanae; assembly: GCA_027744095.1. Classification (NCBI taxonomy): domain Eukaryota; kingdom Metazoa; phylum Arthropoda; class Collembola; order Entomobryomorpha; family Paronellidae; genus Zhuqinia; species Zhuqinia jingwanae. Next base: position 4,506 of record JAHZNC010003122.1, read on the forward strand.
CTTCCCATAAATCAAGCGCCTCGTTTGGCAAGTTGAGGGCAATATCCTGTGGACGTCGGCGCATGGTACGCCAATTTTGATAAGCCTGTTGTATGTGTTTATGCGTACAAACGGACATCTGAAATGAACAATTTAGAATAATATTTAGGAAATGATTTATTTAAGTAGTTGAAGTGATTGCCCCTATTTATTTTAACCTTATCCGTACATTATTTGGCATTATTGTTTATTTTAGTCTTAATCATTTTAACATGAAATTTGGGGCAATTGCCTCCTTAAAATCATTTTCTAGCACAACGTTATTCTACATTCGCCTGTGAACCGCGCATATTACGAGAGCCTGCGGGTAAGTCCGCTGGCTGTGACCCTTCTCGGATAACTTGGGAGCCCTTTGATAGATCTATGAAGGAGAATGTTTTCGGCGATCTTGGGCTTGGCAGTGATTTGTCTAATGCCAATAAAACACTCGACCTTGTAGATTTCCTGTTCTTGGAAGCAATTGCTTCAGATTTGTTAGCCTTCTTTTCTTTTTGACCTTTTCTTTCTTTACTTGCAGGCTGCGTAGTCCTTAGGTTTGTATGTTTCTGTGGGGTTCTTTTTGGTTCATTTAATTTTATTGCTATCTTAAGACTCTTCAGCTCTGAGACGAGTTTCTTCATTCGTTGTTCTTTTTCTTCAATTATCTTGTCTTTCCATTCAATCTGCTTCCTCAAAAGAGAAGCACTACTACTCAGGGAATTCCCCGCGGACCTGGAAACTTTCTGCTCGCACGTCACTGGAGGATCGTATTGAACCCACGTATTGGTCTCTACATTCCATTTTGGGAGGTATGGATGATAAAATGGAAATTTTCCATATTCTCCTTTGGAATGATGCTCGTTATTATTTTTCAATATTGTCAGCAAGTGACCATTCTCGTAACGACGAGGCATGAATTTAAAATGTGTCAAGGTACCTTGAATTTTCCTCCGAGCTTCTTCGTCATCATTTACCCAAATACGCCTTCTTTCCCTACTCGATCCGAATAATAGAGGCAATGCCCTCGTGGCTAATTCATTTTCAAATCTGATTGACAAAGAATTATAAACAAGAGGCGTATTTGCTTGATTACTTTCGAGCTTTCTTTCGTTGTATTCTTTCTCAAGAAGAGCCCCCTCCGTTGCGTTTGCTCCCATTTCAACTCGTCTCCGTATTATATTTTCAATCTCCCATTCAGTGTATGATGATTTCGTCTGCAACTCTACGTCGCGACATCGAGGGCGGTACAACGGGCAATTGCCCGGAAAATATTCCCTTCCTTTTAAAGACTTCAAACCCGGATAAACTCGTTCTCTCGCATTACTAGGATACTCCGTTGGGTCGGGGTATCGGTGTGCTACATCAAATTCTATATCGTAACTAATTTTAACGGGCAAATCTGCTCCTCGTACGGTTGTTGCCTTCTTTAAATGATTTTGCATTTTGTCATGTAATTCTTTATTTGTTTCAGAATGAGGAAATATAGTGTTTGTGCCTATTGTAAATCTTCGAGGTGGAGGAGGTGGAGCCGAGCGTACTAATCGTGAAATTTCACTTGAAGGAAATGTACTTACTTCCCGTAAGGCTCGGTCCATCTTTGTTCTGCAAATAGACATAAACAAAGGGCACTAATTAGTGCCATGATATGGCGTTAAGTGATCTATGTATATTTTAAAGGCTAATTGCCCGGTTTCAATATTTCGTAGATCATAAGCGTGCGCCGAAATCTTTTCTACTACTTCATACGGGCCCTCACGACGAGGCGCGAGTGCTGAACTTATTCCTTTTGCTTTGTCAGATAAGATCTGCGTTCGTGCCCATACTTTATCTCCGACCTCAAAAGCACGCTCCTTGGTTCCGCGATTTTTGTATTCTAAATACTTGTCCTGATGATGTATTATTTCATCCCTCGCAAGGTCATGAATTTTTATCATTCGCTCGCCCAATTGGGCCATTTCTTCACAAGTTGATACTGGCATATTAAGCAAATTATCAAAAGGATTACGGATCTCCCTACCAAAATTAATGTAGGCTGGGGTGAAGCCGGTTGATTCGCTTACTGAGGAATTTAGGGCAAATGAAATTTCCTGGACAAATTTGTCCCAGTCACTCATTTTTGAGCTAGATGCTCGAACAAGTCCCTTTACCGTCCCTACATACCTTTCCGTAGGATTGCTCTGAGCATGGTATGGGCTTTGATGGAATGGAGTTATACCTTGAATACGACAAAATTCCATGTATACGTTTGACACAAATTGAGATCCATTATCCGAAATTATAACTCGCGGGAAGCCAAAGGTTAGAAAAACCTTTTTCAAACAGAGTACAATTGGCTCCGCTTTTGCTTTTCTTAAGGGGAAAATTTCCACCCACTTAGAGAATGTATCCACTAATATTAAAAGAACTGTAGACTGCTTGGAGCCCTTACAAAACGGCCCAGCTAAATCCAGAGAGCAAATATCCCATGGCCCTTCCGCTACGTACGATGTGTTTGGTACTTGCGGGTATAGAATTGGTTTTGCTTTTACACAGGCATTACATTTTTTAATGTAATCACCCACATCTTTTGCCATTCCCCTCCAGTAAACTCTATCTTCCAACTTCTTGTAAGTTTTGTTCCTACCTGCATGGCCTGCTATTGGGTCGTCATGAAAAATCGAAATGATTTTTGTAGTAAGCTTTGCAGGTACCCAAATACGAAAAAATGTATTCTCGTCCTCCCATAGCTTGCTCTTTGGGCCTATATAACGCCAAAGAAGGCCGTCCTCATTCAAGTATCCCCTTGCCGCGTGCGCTGCTACGCGGTCCTTGGGCAATAAGCCTGAAAGTTCTTTGTTTGTTAAAAAACGCTTTATGTCACTTAAAAACAAATCGTCATCCTGTTCTAAAATGACTTTCGCCCGGTTTATCAACTCATCAAAACATGCCAACACCATACTGGTTTCTTCGGCAGTAAAGCTAGCACGTGATAGCGCATCTGCTGGTCTGATGCAGGGCGAATTGCCACTCTTATGACGGACGGTAAAATCAAACCCTTGCAGTATCATGAACCATCTTGCTAAACGTCCCACAGGGTCCTTGATCTTCTGGAGCCACTGTAGAGCAGAATGGTCTGTCTCTACAATGAAATGCGTCAATTCTATGTATGGGCGGAATTTTTCCACTCCAAATAAGATGCTTAGAAGCTCAATTTCCGAAACGCTATATCTAGTCTCTGCTGGCTTAAGAGCCCTCGAAGCGAACCAGATAGGATACCTTACACTGTTCTTTTCCTGTGCCAAAATGGCCGCTAAACCTTTTCTGCTTGCATCGCACGTGATAATAAATTCGTGATTTAGATCTGGAAGATATAGTTCAACTTGCCCACATAGACCGTTTTTTAAATGTTTAAAGTTGATCTCGCATTCTTCCGTCCATTCCCAGGGTGTATTACCCGTCAAGGCGTAAATGGGACGAGCAAAAATCGCGAAATCTGGTATGAACTTGCGATAGTACCCTAGCAACCCAAAGAATTGGGCAATGTCCCCCGGGCATTCCGGTCTTGGGAATCTCTGAATGTTTGCAACCTTTTCGGGATTTGGGTAACAACGACCAGGCGTAATTATATACCCCAAGTACTTCAGCCTTCTACGACAAAGCTGCACTTTTCTGGGATGAATAGTAAAATTTGCATCTTTTAATTTCGTTAGAGTGTCAACCACGTCTTTTACGTGCTGTTCGAAATCTCTGCTATAAGCTACTACGTCATCCATGTATGGAACATTATTCTTCCACCTTGACTCGCGTAGAACATAATCCATGCACCTCTGGAATGAAGCTGGAGAATTACGCAAGCCCATTGGCAATCGGGTAAACTCGAAAACACCATGATGACAAACAAAAGCGGTCCTTTCAATATGCTCTGGTGCCATTGACATTTGGTAGAACCCCTTAGATAAATCAAATACGCTAAACCATTCGGAACCCCCCAAATATGCCAATATCTGCTCGATATTTGGTAGCGGATAATTATCCGGGAGCCGCCGAAGTCCAAGGACTTGTAGATTCCCGAATAATATTATGACTTAACAGTTCGAACAAAGTTTTGTCAAACGCTTCCTTCTTCCCTTTTGACATAATTGGCATCTTTGCCTTGAGTGGGTAATGATTGGGTGGGTTAATTTCTATTCGGTGTTCATAAAGTTTGCAATCACCGGGTGTTTCTGAAAAAATATCCAAGAACGGGCGTATTGCCTCTCTTAACATGTCTTTTTTCTCATTCTCCAATTCTACTGGAATCATTAAAAACTGACATTCATCTATTGTACAATGGTTCAAGGTTTTCTTCTAACTCATCATCACATTCGGCATCATTGGCCTCCTCCATTTGTGTCCAGAACATCATATCACATTCCAAGGAATCGTCGGAATCTAACTCTTGTATCAGAGGTGTATGTTTTGTAGCTGATGACGGTTGAGGAAATAACAATTCTCTGTTCTGAATTGACCTATACCCTACGTCCTCATACTTAATAAATGGTTGTCTTGTTCCTATATCCCAGCCAACTATGTAACCGCCTTTTGCAATGCTTATGGTAATATCCTCACGTTCGATAAAATCCCGCCCAAGAATTACTGGCCTAGGAGATTCTGGCACCAGATAAAATACCTGGCGTCGTGAGCCATATGTATGCTTAACAGTTAGGGTTACTTTTTCGGTAGCTTGGGTCTTTCCCTTCAATAATTTAAGAACTTGATCGCAAGGTTGTGTTATTATTTTGTTTACTCTTATCAGTTGTATAACTTCATCTCCGATTACGGATGTACCAGAGCCCACATCTAAAAACGCAGGAAATTTTGTTTCCAAAATCCCAATTGGGATGTATGGCACTTTATTTGTGCTTATTACCTCTGAGCTGGCGAATGCCGCCAACATTGTAAAATCGCCTGAGCATTCTACTGTTTTCTTTGAATACTCAGGCTGTTGGAGTTTAAAGCCTGTGTTTGCTTATTTGGACACTCCCGTACAAAGTGATTTCCTCCACAATCAAAACATTGGAGCGGTCGCCTTGGTCCGGGTGACGGAGAGCGAGACCTATCATTTCTATTAAGAGTACGTGGGGACCATCTTTCTGATGGTCGTGGTGTGGGGTCTCTCGAACCTGGAGAAGGTAACGTTATCATACTAGCATCCAGTGGGATGCTTGGGGGATCTGAAGCTGGTGATCTAGGGCGCATTGGCTCCTTACGATCGCTTTCAAAGCTGACCTGCTTACGATCCATAAATCGCATTTCGGATCTTTCATTTGGAGTAATTAACCCCTCAGATACGCATCCATTCCGTGGATGGCTATTTAATGACAACTGTTCTTGCGAAAGCATAGGCTTATACGCAAGAGACGGTTCAATTGACCGACCGGCTTGAGGAGGCTTGTATAGCTTCTCCTCCTGAACACACTTAGTCTGCTGATTTAACAACCTCAATGAAGTCTGCTAATGATCGAAAAGTAACATTGTTTGAGATTTGCCTTTTATAATCGGGGTGCATTTGACTCCTTACGGCTTCAATTAGCCATTGATCATTTTGGACATCTAACCGTTCAAAATACCCAGAAATTGTTACGAGATAATCCAGTAACGTTTCATCCGGCCCTTGTGTACGATCCGAAAGCTCCTGACCTAACTTCCGGTGGTAATCAATTGGTTGAAAATGCTCCCTGAATCGTGATTTGAATTCATCCCAGGTAACAAAAGCGTTTCCTAGCTTCATCTCAAGATTATACCATTTAAAGGCGTCATCAATAAGTGCAATTGGAATTACCTGGTGAAGTAATCCATCAAAAGTAATACCGGATATTTGACGGTACTTTTCCAAGTCACCAACGAACTCAAACGGTGTTTTCTTATCATATCGCCCTGAGTATTTAGGTATTTGCACTGACTTCATGTGGTGTTTGTCTATGCCACCCTGATTAATGCTAAAATATCCAGGCGTAGACTGTGCTAACGCTGACCTTGGTTGGGCGTATTGCCGCTGCGTGCCAGTTGGCCTATTTTGCTGTGCGGGTATATGAGCAAAACTACTATTACGGTAGTGTCCACGTGGATTACCCCCAAGAATGAGACAATCAGCGCACGTGCAGCTGTTACTGTGTTGGTTTAAAAGACCGACGTTGTTTTGGGGTTGTGAATGTGAAATGCCAATTGGCATGTTATTTCGTATCATTGACGTTCCCGATTGAGAAGCCTGCGGGTACATTGCCCTCCAATTTGAATCTTGATGTGAGTTTATCCCATCTCTAATATGTGTGTTATTCATTTGTGAGCTAATTCCCGAACGATTGAATGATGTGGTACCTATATCT
>JAHZNC010003123.1:0-14465 GCA_027744095.1 Zhuqinia jingwanae
TTGTTACAGTTCCGTTTTACGACTATGTGTGCGATTTAAGGTTCGGAAATGATGTTTCAGGCACATGGGATTATTTTGAATGCGCTATGATATTATGCTGATAGTACTCATTTTCCATCCACTATTGTACCACTTATTTCGCCTGGAATGCACAATCAATTCTTTGGGCAAGAAAAGGGAAAGGTTTGATCTAAGCGCTACATTTAAAATATATGGAAAAGGGTTTTGTAACTATATGGCAATAAAAGTTCGCCTTACCCCTTTTCTACCGGTAGAGGAATGATTGAGCTTACAAAGCTGTCTTGCCGCTACTACAGACTGGGCCAACAAATGCTGTAAGTTATGTTACAACAACACAACTTCTTTTGTTCTGCTATTGTGAAACGGTTTTGTGTTTCTTTTGTAGTATACCATGTTGTATAGCAAAGTACTTACCTTGCCGCTCTCTTGTTTTTTTTCTGTTAGAAAATAAACTGTGCTCCCACATTTTCGCTATCGTCACTCCTCCGCCACGATTTCGTTTGTGGGGAACATTTCACATTTTATGTTTTCCAAGTATTTGAATTTAAACTCCCTTTGTATTCATATTCATAATAACCTATATTGATCAGCTCCTACGTCCATGCTGGTGGTGATAAAGCCTGTGTACTTTAAAACACCTTTAAGATGATTTTACAAGTTTTTGTGGATGAAATGTTTTATTTGGTATTACTACTACTACCTTAGTCAGTGCATAATGATGATGCATATATGTGCCATGTGCATGGAACGAACTATATATACCTATATCGGTATATTTACATACAAACTTTTTCTTAAGCCTTCTTTACTCCTCTCTCTCTCTCTCTCTCTAGCTCTCTTCAAACTTACCATGTGCAGTTGTGAGCTAACCAAATGGGAAAGTTGAGAATGTGAGAGATGAATCTTCTTGAATACAAAAAAAAAGTTGGTGTATATCTATATCTCTCTGCCTACATATATACACATACATAAGTATTAAGGCCTAATAGATGTAGAGGCAAAAAGGAGCTGCTGAATCGGTATGGCCTCGCTAAGCCGACCAGTAGTCGACCACTGTTCGGGAACTCTCCCAAGCTCCCGAATCTGTCTTTTAAACTTCATAAAGCACATAAATGTGTTCACATAAATAGGTGTAAAAGAACGTTCCTTTATGTATGTATAAACGTGTCTGCCACACACACACACACAAATGCATGCAAAAAGTGTTCCTTATCACATTCTATCGAGAACTAAGCGTGTAAATACCGTAATATCTTACGAGGATTTCTAAGCTTTACGTCTAAAAAATTTGCATATCTGCCTACACACTCGCTCTAACACACAGCATCATCTATAAAACATGAAACAGAGCACGTATCGTAGTGTAAAAGTTGATGTTGAAAGAATGACGATACACTCATTCTCCTCCTCGACGGCCTAGCTTTTTGTCTACAACATCATGATCATCATGAAACTTTTCTATGCTTTTTTTCTTCTTTTTTTTCCTATTTTTATTTCAGAATAATAATAATAATGGAGCATATCATGAAAACACAGGGAAACGTCACTACAGTGTGCTTTTTAAGATCGCTAATAATAATACTCTGATAAAGTTAGTAAAAATAGCAGAAAGAACAAAAATACAAATAATAATAGTGAAAAAAAAATCTTTCTTTCTTTCCGGGTTACATAATACTCGCTCACAAAACGGAGCCATTGTTCATAAATAAACTCTGTCCTCAAAGCAATTATTGGCTATCAAAAACAGAGTAGTATAAAGAGAGAGGGAGAGAGAGAGACGACGACAATTCTCTTCGCCAAACCGTCACCATATATAATTCCAGACACGCATTAATGTAGTTTTCTCTTCACCATAGTCCACACACACACATTTTTTCGCAGCAGTAGGTAGACATTCATGATGGCATAGTAGTAGTAGAAGTAGTGGATGGCAGAGCAATGGTATTATAGCAGAACAATTGAATTGAATATGACTTCACCACCACTAGTCTCTAAAGAGTATTATATTCCATAGAATTCCTGTCTCTCCTCGCCGTTCTTTGCTCGTTTATTGTTATTATCAAGCTGCTTTTACTGGTTTTTGGATGCCAAAAAATACATGCAAGATGAGTTGTTGTTGGTATATGAAGCTATTAAGGCAGCAAAACTAACACCGTCGCTTATCATCACATACATTCATATATAGCCACTTCCCTTTTCCTCGTTTTTGTGTTTGTGTCGTGTGCGAGAGACTTGTTATTTCATGCAACATAGAAATATTGTATATGTATATATATATAGGGCAGTACAACTCACTCTTGTCAGAATAAGAAGTGAATCCACCTTTTTAATGGGTGCTACTGTACTGCTGCTGCCGAACTAACTTCCAAAAAAACGTTCCACAATGGATTCTTTTCTGTACCTTGGTTTCCCATATATAAGCTCGGCTTCTTCACTCTCACATACACAACGGCAACAACGCTCAGCTCTTCTCTCTCACCTTGAGAATGTGTATGTATATATGTTTATGTGTGTGTGTGTGTCTATACATACAATTTGCACAGAGCATACAATTTCTGGCGTAGTGGGGTAAGAGCATGAGCTATTTCATGAGTATATGGTCTCCAAGTCTTTCTTTTTTTCTAGTAGTATCAGGAAAGTATTTTGCATGTAGTATTCCTGAATGTAGGAGTCCTGCTATTATATGAACCGCGGCTTCCACTGCGACCACCACCATACACGTACTAAGCAGAACATACAAATCCGGTTACTAAAGAGGGAGAGGGAGCGAGAGCAGACTTGTAATGGTGTAGTGTAGAGTTGTAGTGGAGCGAGTTAAATGAGTACGAAGAGGAAACGCTTGCTTTCTCTAACCAGGTCTGTTGGATGGATGGAGGAACATGATGTAGCTCTCTGGAAAAGGGAGTCATTCTTATATTCTTATTACATGTTATGTACATGGAAACCTGGCCTTGTTATTTGCTTACTATTACTACTTTACTACACATGAATACTACTACATACTATTACTACTACTGCCACCTCCACCGCTTTTTTCTCTCTCTCTCGCTGGTTGCTCGCTTGCTTGCCTTACCATTAAACTGTCTGCTGAGAAGACCAAGAAGAAGTAGAGTATGTGGAAGGGGAGGGGGCATATAGAAGGAGTTAAGTCGGTCGTCGGTTGTTTCTTCTTTCTCATGGCTCTATATTTTGGCTGGCTCGTCCTCGGGTTGCTCGTCAGTTGTGTCGGTCCGTCGTCAGTTTGAGCTCAAGTCCCGCACCCGTACTACATACTACTACCACTACGTACATATTCTCAAAGACAAAGTGAGCTGGATTGAGTAGTGAGCCAGGCCAAGCGAGAACTTATACAACTACACATACTACTACCGTTTAAAAGCAAGTCTCTATCATCATCTCTATTTTCTCCTTCCTTTTTTTCCATCTCTCGTATATATATATCTGTGTGTGTATTTCTCATGTTGTGTGTTCCTCTCTCTCTCACTCACTCACTAACTTGACTATAGAATTTCCGTGGCTAGACTCTTGTTTCACTTCTTGTGTTACTAAAGTACTACTACTGCTGTTATGTTATATACCCAGCATACTTAGTATATATACACGCCGTCACCTCATCTCTTTTTTCCTTTTTAACTCCCTTCTACATAATAATAATAATGTGTGTTGGCCTATGCATGTATGTGGGCATATATAATGCATATACACCATACCATGATCCTATACTGATGCCGTGGGCTCTTGTATGTACATCCGTTTGATTTCAAGTAGAAAATTTACTACTACTACTATCCAACAACAGAACTATCTAACTGTTTTTTATCCTTTCTCCAGTGCTCCTCTCCCTCTTCATGTGTGTGTCTGTTCTGTTGTATGCTAAATGCTAAGGGCTCTACTAGGTATAGGATAACTTTTGAAGAAACACACCAGAGGCAGCATCCTCTCACTCACTCAGTTCAGTAAGTAATGCTTTCTTCTATATATAAAAGAAAATCTTTTTGATCTTGAAGGAATCTGCTTTGCTGGGGGAACAGATAGTTAAAATATATAGAGAGAAAGTGTAGGAAAACCTCTGCTGGTGCTGCTGTGTCAGGTGTGGTTTTTATCCATTCAATGGGGACAAATTGCTCTGGAAATTATTATTACATTTACTTCACAGTGATGGTGGCTGTCATCATTGAAGAAAACCTTCTTCTGGAAAAAGAAATTAGAGAGTGCATTGCCACAATGAAAAGCGGATTTGATCAAGTAACAAATAAACAGGGCTGATTATCGTCAACTGTTCAGAGGGGAAGCCTGAAAGATTAAGAGAGAAGCAGAGAGAGAGCGTGTTTGTTGTGTGTGTGTGTGTGTGTGTGCTGCGTGCGTGTGTATTTTAACATTGCATGGGAATTATATTATTATTATTATTCGTGTTATCCTTGCTTCGCCTGTTTCAATAAATAATAATAACAATAATCCAGAGTTACATTTTTAGTGGAGAAAATGAATCTAAATATATGTACATACATATTTTTAAAAAGTTCCACATGATGGAGTCTGACTCTGATAATTCGAGGGAATCGCCAAACAACGATTCCGAAATGCTGCTATTGACATGTGAAGGATTCCGTTATTAGATATCACCGCCCATGACAAAAATATATAACAAATACAAATAAATGGACACGGTGAGTAGGAGTTTCCCTTATATTGAAACAAAGTTAACGTCTTTCCGATTTCGATGGCCACCACCACCATCCTACTACTCCAATGTACTGCCTAAGACATAAAAATAGTTAATAAAAAAAGCTATAAAGTGCAGAGTGGAATTTTTTTTTTGTTTAGTCAAGTGGGATGATAAAAACAGCATGATGATTCCGCTGAGCTAATGAACGTATTTAAACTTCTCTGGTGGCTTGGTGGTCTCCTCAATATCGTCTGTCTGGAGTAATAATCCTCATCAATGGAAGACAAATCGTCTACCCTCCTGCAGCTTCCAAAATTGTTACACTTTTTAAGTGCCAGCAACAGCAGAGCGATGCATTTAGAATGGTTTTTGGACACGGTCATTTAGCAGCAGTTACGGAATCTGGGCGTGTGTGCCGGGGAAAGTGCTGTTTACTTCATCAGTTAAAAAAAAAATATATATCATTTTGCTGATCTGATCTCACAATGATGAAATGAGCAATGCTAAAAGAAACATCGTAATCTGTTGTGTATGGAACTGGGTGACTGACTCTGTTTGACGTGTGCTAACAATATCACCGTGCGAGCCTTTAGTAAATACCACAAAATAAATACAAAACAATCACGAGAACGATTGAAAGTTGGTGTTAACGTGCAATAATAATAATAATAATAATACAGCTTATAATTTTTGTGTTGAAAAGTGAAAAAAATACAGCAATTTTGTAGGATGGCGCTGGGCGCTGTGCTCAGAATTTTGGCGACAACCAAAATGTTATGTTGCTTCCGTTGTTGATGTCAGTTTTTTGTGAATAGGATTATACATTTAAAAAAAATACAGATATAATACTAAATCTTCCCCATATCTCTCTCCTCACATGAATATCATCCAAGGAGCAATTTAACCCTCTAACAGTGTATCATAAATATTTGACACACACACGAGTGAACCAAAACCAATTTAAAATAATAATATAATGATATTTACAAAAACCCAACATCTTACCAAACGGCCTTATTTACACACATATTGGTATATGCATTAGTCATCATTATTATTATTACTACTAATCATAAAATATTCACCGTCATCTAATTTTTTTTTAAAGCTACTTGTTATGGTGAATGGTGTGTGTTTTACGATGACGATATGCAAAGCCACCACTACTACTACTACAACAACAACAGTTTTCCATGTACAAAGGATTTTACGTTACCCTCTATACTTTCACTTCTAGCAGCAGCATCACTAATGAAATCATCATCGTCTCTGTCTTATTCTCATCCTGTCTATCTCTAACAAATTTTACATTATAGATTTTTGCTAATGAATATTTAACCACCTCATACCACTGTCATATACCAGTGTGCGTGTGTGTGTCGTCTATCTTTGTGTGTGTGTGTATGTGTGTCTGTGTGTGCATTTTAGCGAACTGTTGTTGTTAACTCTGTAATATTTTTATGTCGTAAAAATACCCGCCGCCGCCGCCACGCAAACAATTATTATTATTATTACTACTAATTTGTTTCCATTTGTTCTACCAAGTTTCTGTGAAAACTACTCTAATATACTACTACTCTGCCTATAATATATAATTTTCCAAAAAAGGTCTCATCACCTTATATACTAACTTATTGGATTTACTTGACGATATTATTAAATCAAGCTGGAAAAGATACTCCTTTACATATATTCCGCTTTTCTACTTGAATGTAATTATCTGCTACATACATCATGATCGCCACCTCCACTGCTGACGACGCTCAGTTATAAATTACTGTTGGGACGCTGCCATTCTTTAAACCAAATCAAATTCTTATTTGTACTTCTTCTACTTTGTCTTCCTACTCAACTCATTTCTACATTTTAACCCATCTCTCTGTATATATTATTAAAATATATACATATATCTCTAATCTTCTTTCAGTCGACATACTTGAAAAGAAAATGCATACGTGTTGTTATTATTATTATTACTCCCTCGCTATATTACTTTGATCATTACAGCTACGCATCCATCTCCATCGCATCATTATTCTGACATATATATAATATAATATATTATATATTTTCAGTGACAGTTTTTCTAGCAATATTCCAGTATAAAAGTAATTCATGAATATTTTAACCACATTGTACAGGAAGAGGGGATGTTGTCGGCAAAGTAATCTGTATCGGCTGTAACACCGTCGTGGTGGTGTTTTTTTTGGTGGTGGAAGAACGGAGTGTGCAGTGCATCGTGTCGTCTAATAATTCAAGCATTGAACCTGCAGCGGAAGAATTTTTTTTAATGCTGCAGCTGAAGAAGAAGAAGAAAGTGAAGAAATCTACTACTACTACTACGACTACTTGCCTACTAATACTACTACAACAACTACTACTACCACTACCATAGTACCTATATCTTATATACATATATTGTACCCATCAATGGAGTGATGATCTAACACAGGATTCAGCAATGTAAAAAAGAAAAAAAGTTGACAGCATGCTCATCATCATCCAGGGGAATTTTTCATGACAAAAATAAAATTTCTAACCAACACAACGTACTACAATTACTACAATAATAATTGGAGTAAAATCGTCATCAACACAACGGTGTGTTGTTGAAACAGCAGTTGGAAGCTGCTAATAAAAACCGGATAGAAGAAGTACAAACAGAGGAAAGGAGAGCTGCAGCAGAGAGCAATTGTTTCGTAAAGCAGTCTCAGAAGAAAAAAAAAGAGGAGGAAAAAAAGCAAGCCATTTCTTTGAAGGATAAAAAAGTATATATTAATACATCAACCGTGAAATAAGAAGCAGCAAAATGTGTGCATAATGTGCGAGTAAAGGAAAATAAAAATCCGCGACGAAGCTCATAATTTCCCCCCCTTAGTTGCCATAATCTCCAAACGTCTTCATCATCGTCATCATCATCATCATCATCATCATCATCACTGTCGTCAGTCAGTGTGTTCTATTATTTGATCTGCTGCTGACGTGAAGCCAGCCATCCTGGTTTAAAAGCACAGTCAAAATGGACACTTTTGGTGAAAGGACTCTGTGTTTACTTTCTCCTGCTATCTCCTCCATCACTGCCTCTACTTTCCTGCCTGGCTCAACCTCAAGGGGCAGCACGAGGACGAGGATGGGCACGTCCATGGAAAGAAACTTTTATACTTTTATTCTCTTCTCGTTGGCTCTCGTCATCCTTATACTGTCACCAAGTGCTTCTGCAAATCGTAAGTGATCTTAATCCTCAAATTTATCAACTCAAATCTATTCTTAACACCTATACATATTATTATTATACTATCAGCAGAAAAAAAACAATACATATTTTTTTAAGCTTAGTGTTTCTTGTAGTACGTTCTCTCGTAGCTCTAGTAATAATAATAATTAGTACTATTTATATAATATACTATGTGTACTACTTCGTTGTAGACACGGATACAACACAAACTTATTCCATTACGTATAATGTGGTAGCTCTAGTATTTATATAAGCCATGGCTTGCTCCCTTTATCTCGTCGTGCACCTGTCTCTGATTCCCAGGAAGCTTTTCTGTCTGGCATTTTCTCTACTCTACTCACTCTGTAGTGATTTAATACCTTTTCCTTCCAGAGTCATCAGGAGTTTGTTTGTGCTCTTGTGTGTGCAGCTTACTTTTTTCTTTCTTCTATTTTTTCAACAAAATGTAGAAAAATCTTGACAATAGTTTGTCTGTTTGCCTGCTAGATTTTCAATGAATATTATATTTTTTGTATTGCAAAAAATAATATTCNTAATATTCCTTTTTTTTATGCCAAAGCATTCATATACCAATAATAAGCAAGTGTTGACTTTTCATCTCTTGTCAGTGGTTCATATTTAGGTTTCATTTAAGTTGATCTTATTTGTGACGTGGGATGATTATGTATAGTTTGATGGTTGTATATAAAAAATGGAAAATAATCCGACTAATCTCTGGGGAACATCTGAGGGGTTTTGTGTTTTTTTGTAATATGATGAAGTTTACTAGTTTGGGGCTTTTCCTTTTTTAAGCACATTACATTCTTGTTGAAGTTACGTTGTTATTAAGAAAATCCTTCTTCTTCTTTTAAAAATAAAAACCCTAGCCCGACTAACGGTTTTTTTTCTCGCTTTTATTTGATATGCATAATTCAGAACATGGTCGAACGTGTAGGGTTTATTGCTTAAAATACAATATTGGAAATTTATCTGTATTTTAGTTTTTAAAAAAAGGCAATTTTATATTTAGTTCCGGCATATTAATGCCAAGTTGGATGGCCAAAAAAAATATGTAGTAGGAGTAGACTTGTAAAAAATTCAAGGATATATATTCCTACATATATTAACTGCATATATAGCGCATACATACATAATCCACTCAATAAAATATAAGACTTTTCAATAAAAGAAATAACCTTCGCTTTAAAGTTGGCATATATTTACATAGCCATTTACATTGTGTAACTGTGTGTGTTAGTGTGTTTGTGTGTGTGTCTTGCTTTCTCCAATTTTAAATTAATGCGCGCACCACACATGCTCTCTTGAAAAAAAAATAGTTTCATTTTATTAATGCCCATTCCATGTGGTGATTACTATCCCAATAATAATTTCTCAATGAAATTGGAAAGTGTGAAACGTGTTGTGTTTAAAGTGATGTTGTCGTCATGTATGCATGTGTCTGAGTGTGTGTGTGTGTCTCTGTGTTCCGCTTCCTATTTTTATTTGGCAATGAAATGAAAGTAAACGATGTCTATTGTTCCACTTTTATGTATGTACATTATTATATTATTGTTTTTTATGCTTTACATTTCAGCTTTCAGCTATATATCCTTGTTCTTCTGATGATGGTGGTATACTTTTTTTTCTGTTTTCGCTTTTCCCTTTGTATTCTTAAAATCAATAGTTTTTTCTCTCGACAGAACCACCAGAAACAACTGCTTTTTTAATCGCACATACACAAAAAAACTATATATATATGTGTACCTAAATATGCTCTTCTTTTAGTTTGTTGAATGTGATGGTTGTGCACACTTTGACATTTGAAACTGCGAAATCTAATTTTTTTCTTTATAAAAAAACACTGTGTATACTACTGCTACCCCAATATGTAAGCATAATTGGAAGGAGAGAAAAAAAGAGGAGAAAAGTATATAAAAAAAGGAGCTTAAACTTGTACTTTTTCTTACACGATAACAACTCAATGTTTCACAAATGAATGTATGCATGAATGCCTTAATGCTACTACTACTACTATTACTACTGCTACTATTACACCCATAATAGAGCGCATTATTATTTGTATTTTTTTCTTCTTCTTCTTCTCCTTTCAATAACGTTCAGTCGTTCAGTTCAACAAATAATGGGTTTATTGCTGCTACTACTGCGTACATTTAGATAGGTGTACTATATATCCATGCATGGTAAAAAGAAAAGAAAAACTGTGACTACAAAACTATTTCCAATTGTGTGGACTACATAGTAAGTAGTGTGTACTACTTGCTTACTTTTTAGAAATCAGTGAAAGCTTGTAAAGTAAAGAGTGTTTAGGGATTTTATTTGCCCATTACTCAAACGTCAGTCATTATTTACCTAATTACATGAAGCACTGGAAAGGTACATATATATATGTATGAGTTGTCCATATTGTCTGACAGGCTTCTTTCCTACTATGATTAATGGAATTATTTACTGTTTGACTTGCACTCGCCTCATCTATTGAACTTAAAGGAGTGACAGGAGTCCAGTCCACTGTGGTGTCTTTTTGTTAATCAATTACAAATTATGTTAAAACATACAATTATTTCGGAACTGAAAAAAAAATCATAATTTTTTTTTGGTTCTATATATTTATACTCACTTGAGGGTATGTATAATATGTAATGTTTAGCCTTCAAAGCTTGTTTTAATATGATTATAACATAACCTGCTATTAAATAAGCAATGACTTTGGTGTCTGTGTCTGGCTGTAAAATATTATTATTTTTATTTATACGCACATTTCTCATCTTGTCAATATGGCTATATGTACATAGTATATATACTATTATTAATATTAATGTCAAGTTGACAGTTTGTCAGTTTTTGTTGGTAGGCCATAAGTGCACCATTTCTAGTTTAGCACACAATTCAAGAATCCTTCCTCCTGGAAGTGTTAATGTATTTCCCAAATGAGTGAATGAGGTCACGGAACAAACATACATAATTCGTATATTTTGTTTGGATAAAAAAAAAAGAGTTTTTTTTGCCTAGGTTAGGGGGTAAAACGTGCTTTTCTTCCCAACAAGCTCTTCAATCTGCTTGTTTGGCTGGTTTTTGTTATCTCTGCTGATATTTTTTCTCTTCACTGTGTGCCTGTTGGCTGTATATTATTATTGTTCGGGCATAAGCCAAACAACATTGCATTGTCCTTTCACACCCAAGTACTCAAAATACATATATGCAAGTTGGCAACTGTCATTGCGAGGAGACAAGAGGAAATTGGCTCTTTCAGAAGCTCTCTTTATCTTTTTTTTGCATGTGCACTGGATTGTTTAAAAAAAAATGGTTGGTTCAAAGTGATATTTTATCCATATCAGGCTGGAAGTAGGAAATTTTTGGTTACTTTTGAAATTGGTTTAAATCTTCTTTTAACTTGAAGCGAAAATACTTTTTTTTATTACTCTGTCTCACTCTTCTTGTTATGCAAATTTTCCGGTCCAGTACTCTTCCACGACGATGGGCAGCCAGTTTTTGTAATCGCATTGGTTATATTGTCGGCATGTCTCTTACAAAGTCACGACTCACGACATGCATGTTTTTTTTTGCTTAAGACCAACTTGGCCAATTTGTGTGCATTTCATACCAGACTTCAGCTAGTGCATAATTGAATCCAAAAGTCTAAATTCGCTCATTAAAATCCTGACTGCTTCTAATTTGCCCTCATTTTATGTGTTGGCGCAGAAGTAGCCACCACCAAAGCTTTAGTAGACATTTTAGCATATTTCTTGCCCTCTCTGTCATAATATTGAACATAACCGTATACGTAGTTCAGATTATTTTGAAATGCCGATTTAAAATCAATTATTATTCCTGGTTATCGCGTATATTAGATTGTAAATTTGTTGAAAACATATACACTGGCTGAAGGGAAATTGCAATTTCGAAATCGAAAAACCAAAAAAAAAGTGTTCTTTTCCTTGTTTTTCATCTCCTCGGCTTAAAAATAAATGATGAATCTACTAAAGCGTCTCTGAACGTTTATTTTAAAAGACTTGTTTATTTTTTTTTAAAGTTGAAGTTTACTCATCTCATCATGTTTGGATATGTTAGAGAGTTGCCGAAAGACATATTATACACACATCGAGAAAAAAAGGAGATATATGTGTACATATTATGTAGGTAATAACGACACAAACGCAACGTTTGCAAAATATCAAACGAGTGGGAAAACGGCACATGCTCCGCACACGCAAGTCAATTCTACTTTTGGCTGTTGTTGTACTACTGCGGAATCTCAACAAGCGCAATTAGTGTGGAAAGGAAGGCAAGATAAATTGATGCGTCTCTTCAACACCACGTGCATTGGACGTAAGACGGCTCTAATGAGATTTATAGTTTTAAGTAGAGGAATTCTAAGAAGCTCTACGCTCCTTAAATACTACCACTACTTTTTGGAATGTTAATTACGTATATGAGTTATCATTACTATTACATATACGAACACACAAAATTTCGCTGGTTGGTGTGTTGCTGATGTAGGTGGTGGTGGAGACTGCAGACTAATTAAATTGCTTTGCCCGCGATTTTCCATTCCAAGCAGAGTATACGGCATATACACCGCTACATTCGAAGAGAAACCGCTAAATTCAAATCCATTCAAGAAAGTCAATACGGTTTATCTAAAATGACAGTTTATTCTTGTAACTCCAATTTATGTACGTGCAAGACGTCCGTGATGATGATGATGATGAAGAGTAGTAGTAGTAGTAGAATGAGAGCATGAGTAAACGGAAATCGTGTTCTTCAATTGAATTGAGCTGAGTAATCAGTTTTTGGTGCATGATGATAAGTTGATCAACTCTTCTGTGTATATTTAAGTAGTCTGTGTGTAGGTTGCAGTTGTTTATTTTTATCTTAACTTGGATATCTTTTGCTTCAGAAATAGAAGGTAGAATGTTGTAGATGGGGATTTCCAAGATTAAAGAACAATGATTCATCTTCTGTCCCAAACTATGAGTTGTTCATATTATGTGTTACTATATGACTGACGTGTCTGTGGCTTGGATATTTTTAGAATTATTAATAGCCTTTGGATGCCCTGTGGAGTTTGTTTGTAATTACTTGGATCTTGAATTAGCACACGACATGATACACTCAAGTGTCATACATGCATATAATATACTACTTTGCGTGTATGTATGTATATATGGTTTATAGTTTTTGCTCAGTTTCCCATTAGTAACTTTTGAAAATAAGGTGAACCAAAATAATAATAATATTAATACGAATATTATGCTCATGTTCTTGTACTCTACTCAAAATCTGATTACTTTATCTTGAAAATAAATACATGCTTACTGCTTCAAATTGCATTGTAAATTTGTAGAGCAGAGCGTAAGTAGAGTTTAATAGCAACAGTATTGAATATTATTATTATTATTATTATTATTATGATAAAATCATGCCTTGATGGAGCTGCTAAACATGTCCAAGTTCTACAAAGAGTCTCTATAGATATTCGCAATTACCTGTAGAGCAAAAAATTGCAAGCATGATTCTAAAAATACAATGTAGTTCTTTGTCTAAAAAAATACATTTGTTTTTATATCATCTCATGTCATCATATTTCTCTCTCTTTTTTTTGGCGTTACATAACCTTAGGTTAGGTTTCCATCTGTCTCAAGATTACTCAATATGTTGATCTCATTTTTTTCCTTCTCAGATTTTTTTTCTTATTCCCCTTTCTTACTTTTTTTTTATCTTGCAAGAATGTATATTTCTCTTTCAATCGAGTGGTATACAAGTGAGTGGTGGTGACATATGCGGTGTCTTTTATGACTGGGTTTTGTACAAAAACCTTGGCTTGGCTTGGCATGTTCCTTATAATTTAATCTGCTTTTTAATTTTTGAAGGAAAAGGAAGCCCCAAACCTCATAGTAGAAGTTAGTTTAGATATATATGTGGATACATGTACATAATATGTTGTGTGTGTGCCTTGGTTTAACACTTATCACAATTCACAATAATATGTTGTGTGATAAATACATGTTTTGTACATTATACCATATATAACAAACTATAAAAATGGGAAATTTTGTTTATGGCAAATAAATTGTGTGTATGTAGTACATATACTATATATTTTTTTAAATATCTTACGTACATATATGTACATACATATTCATCATAATACATATATTATACTATCCTATTTTTATTGCAAAAAGCTTTTTCAAGTAAAGGAGAGAGAACAGAGAGAACGAGGACGTCAAATAAAAGTGTGTAAATGTATGAGCAACATATTCACAAAATTCGTTTTTTTGGGGGGGATTTACATAAAAATGAACATCATGTAAAACTTTTCACCACAACAAATACAATACGATACGATACATTTTGCAAAACCTGTCGCATTTATACAAGGCAGTAGTAGTAGTAGTAGTAGCAATAATGAACAGACGTGTGTATGTTGGGACAAGAAAAATCTTTCATTCTTTTTTGCCTTACTTGACTTGCTCATAAAAGCGAGAGAAAAAATAGAGAGAAATTGTGTGCATTGTAGTGGTGATGGTAGTGGATGGTGAT
>JAHZNC010003124.1:0-27603 GCA_027744095.1 Zhuqinia jingwanae
ATTCTCGTAAACCTGTTCATCACAAGACATTGTAGATTGTGTTATGTTAGCCAGAAGTAACAGCGATTATCCAACTACTATTCGTAGTCATTTCCACTAACGCATTTAACTGCTTTACATGCGCATCTCATTATTTTTTACTCACCACAAGTACAACATGCCTTTCATCACTACCAACTACCTAAGTTTAAGTTATATATTAAATGTATGTTGCAGTTGCAACATAATAAAGCCTACACAATAAACATACTACTTTATGTATTGTAAGGAGAATATTTTTTTTACTTATTGGTGTGTGCAAGGATAACACATCTGGAATTACGCCTGGTCAGAATTTTTGAATTTTCATTCGCAAATGACTTTTCTATATGAGCCACAATTACATATGAGATGGAGGCATTTATGTATTTGCTACATTCGTATTGACTCATAAAAATTACTATCATTAAAGAGCTTTTGAATCCAATCTTTAGCTTTAACCATAAAGTGTGTGAAGCTTCTACTTGGAATTTCTCAGAGCCACATTCATTAAAATACCAAAAAAATTGTATCCTGAACAATGGAGAAAATGACTCATGAAATTCAGTTGTGTCAGAATCGGATTTTTATTGTGAGGTCCATACATTTTTAATAATACAGTATTAGTTTAATATGAGTGTATTTTAATTAAGTGGACTATCGACAAAATTTGGAAAAGGTTTCCCACTTATTTAAGGACTGTGTAGAAGTGTAAAAGTTTATACTATAGCAATCCCATCAACAACATGTAAACGAATCCAGATTATTTCAATGTTCATATTCCATTTAAATCTATACCTAAAAATTATGTAACGCATACACATTTCCTTATGTTATATCACAATAACAGCATTTTGTTAATTCTTTGTTCAATAAAATGCACCAATATCCTGCCATTTTATAATATTATTATAACATGGTATGTTCCATGTATACACACGCTGTCGTTGCTACTCCTGATCTGTGAATGTATGAATTGTGTCAAATAATAATAAATACATTTAAATATAATTTTACATTGTATAACAATATTGTTGGGATCGACTGTCGTCACCGGATCTAAACTTCCGGTATGTATTCATGTTGTCTTCCATCCTCCAACAACCGCGGCGATTCAATCGAAAATTGCTCTATACGAGCATGCGTACATGATATATATACCCATATACCCATACGTATAAAATCATACTCGACAGTTACCATCCCTCATGAAATTTAAAAAACCACGTTATATTATATTTGTTCAGCTGTTATACGATAATAATTGTACCAATTACACATCCATGTCCTGTTTGTTTGTATCGGTAGAACCAAGTAGAAAGATCTTTGAAGATGGCAAATCTGGTTATAGTTGGTGGCATCCAGCACCAGGAATTGCATGTATGGTATCACTACTACATTTCAGCATTTCGTATGTAGATATGTATTATTTTATGCTTGCAAATTTAAACACAACAATGTGGAAATTCAGTAGACTGCCGACTGATAATTTACATGTTTGAGGTTTGCGACATTTTTCATTGAAGTATGATTCATTGTGAAGTTTTCAGAATAAAAAGTACATACATTGCGTTGAGAACATGATAAGTTGTAGGGTACATTCTTTATGAATGCCCTTGATGCTTACACATTCTTCTGTGCCTTTTTATGTACTACAGTACACGACGACGAGTCTGTTCACTTTATGTCACGGTGTCAAATATCAGAACAGGAAAGAATGTAACATCCGGCCATTTTTTTAAAACTGCAGCCTTGAATATTTTTAAAAGCCAGGAGATCTGCTATCACTGTACACGTATGAAAAAAAATTCTGTACAATAGCATGATTTGGTCTCACACTCATTCATATTTTAATACTACTACTTCACATCATCACCCAACTAGTCACCCAACTCCACAAAGGATAGTATAAGCTTCATATACATACATTGGTATCGGCATTTTTTCAAAAAACATTTTTGAGTAGTTTTAAGAGAGCGGATGCAATTCTTGCTGGTGTAGTGTGTGTGATGTAGGGGTTAAGTTGGGAGCAGGGAGTATGGGAACAATTAAGATGTGTATCCTTCTTCTAGAATTACGAAGACGTNTATGTTATATTTTTTATGTGTAAATATGCATCACTTCATTCTTTTATCGTCTCATATTGGATGATGTAGAATATGCCCACATTTAAAATAAATTCCGTTCAAATCAAATACAAAAGAGGAAAAATAGACTCACGTCGACGACAGTGATGCGTTGACAAATACTCTATATATTACCCGGTTTGTCGGATAGATACTCGCAAGCACGAAATCTCAATCTCTGGTCTAACGCATGTCCCCCAAGAAAGCAAAATCTGTCGTTTTAGTTATGGGTAAGTAATTAGACACCCTTGTTCATCAGTGTGTGCTTTCTGATTATGAGCGTGAAGTCACAATATGTAATTTTTTTGAACGTAATGACAATTTCCGGTTTTATAATGACTTCTAGTATCTTCTTTTAGTTCTTTCGTGGGAAAATTGCAGCACCTGCATAAGAGACAAAATAATGATCATTCCCAATAATGCTATAGATAGGCTATATTTTTGCTTTACCCCACTATCACTTTAGAAATGTAGTGATAATAAAGTTAATACTGTATCATTTGATTATTTCTTGCCACTTGCTGGAGAAAATTGGGCAATTACCTGAATCACTGACAAGTTATTAAACGAAGCTCTCTGGCTTTCTAAACATATTTATTTCAGTAGATTGTGTGCACAGATACAAACATTGTATACGTCAACCTAAATTATTGCAATATAAGATATGCATAGGCATAAAGTTATATGTAAAGAGAAGAAAAAATGTCAGAAAAAAAAAGACAACAAAACAAGCAAGTCAAAGTGTGACTTGACTATATGTATATCTACATAAAAATGCATCAACTCATTGAAATCGGATGGAATATATTGGACCTACCTACCACCAATACTTGGATTTTTGTGTATGTTTTTGGTGTTGTAAAGTTTTGAAATTTAAAATATCTACATGTTGTATACTTGGCAGCTGAGCTGGTTTTTCCAATGTTTATAGGCACTTAAAAGCGTATATAAAAGAAATTTACATAGTAGTAGTAGTAGTACAGCAGTACTATATAGTAAGTAGGCTTGGTACGTTTGAACAAAAGTGCCACTAAAAGATTCTCTCTCGGATATTATTGCAGTAATAAATACAAGTAGAATATGTACAAGCTTTATATATACACATATAACACAAAACAACATGTTATAATAATCTGTAGTAATATAATATGGTTGTTGTATGTGTTTACATATGCACTATGTAGGTGTAGTAGGTATTTCGTTCCACCTAAACATATTTATATATCAACACAATATATACATATCTCTGTGAAAATTCCTATATTTCTTTAACAAAGTTCCTTTTCGTACATATGTCCTCATACGGCATTTTAGGTGTATTATGGATTTTATATACAACACTACCACGGCAGCTCTCCCATATACCCACTATCCAACTATACTTCTACTACTACTGCTGTTATAAACTCTAACATGCTACTACAAAATGGATGTAAGGTTGCAAGAAAGATTTTACTGCTTAAACTGATTAGTTAATTACATAAGTTCTCAATGTACCCCATTTTTTGTTGTGAGTTCTGACCTCACCCTGTAACAATATTATGGTTTTTATTTTCCAAAGTGTAGGCTGTCGTTAGTTAAGATGCTGCTTAGGTATTAAGTGGACGGTCGGACTAAGAAACTTAAAAGAAATGCTTTGTGCTCGGTCCCATTCCAGTGGTACTTACTAAACGTTCATATTTGTGGATTTTATACTTTTCTCCTTACAACTACATATACATGCATATATATAGATACATTCACAAACACAAATATTATATTATTCTCTTCTCTCTCTCTCTCAGTTGAGATGGCTCTTTTTGCATGCCTTGCCCGTCACCAAAGTAGTAGTAGCACTGGCGTTCCATGGTTAGACTCTTCTCTCGCACTTCTAGCCTGCTTGCGGCGGACAGAGAATTCATTGATCAAGTTTTGTGTGGGTGGAAAACTGCTCTCCTGAATCTTATTGCTTTCCCGCTTGGCAAAAAAATTGATTCCTTTTTTCGTTCATTTCTTCTTTTTTTTTACTACTACGACTACTACCAACCTTACACCACACACACTACCAGAGTGGCACTATATACTCTCACCACTCACCACTTCTCTTTCCACCGCTTTTCTTCTGTTTTCTAACTTATCGTTAGTTTCTTCCACATTCCATTGCATTAAAGCCTTTATTGTTGTGGTTGTGCTTCTCCTATTTTTTTTTCTAAGCTGGAAAAAAAAGTCACTATACATTTTTATGTATGTATTTATATATGTACCTATAATGTATTGTTGGCACACAGTAACTTGCTCCCTCTCATCTAAGAGAAAAATGGAAAAGCCAAAATGCTAAAATCCTACTGGCAGAGGAGAGAGATGACAGCAAGTGATAATGCTGATTATGAGAGTGTGAGCGTGAGCATAAGTCGCATTGAGCATGATGATGGAATTCTATCCCGTATTTAATCATCTCTCATACCTATGCGCATACATGAAAGGAATCACGATAGCATATTTTTTCCAGTTTTCAATGTTACCAAAATTTTTAAGTTATCATCATATGGCTCAATATCTCGGTACATTATATAATGCATAATTTATTCATGTTACTTGCGATATTTCGGTACTTACGACAAGCCATATAATGTTTCAAAAGTGCAAGAACCATGGAATGCTACATGATATCGTGTGTGATTCTTCTTAGAAAAAATTAACACCCTTTAGACTAAAGGTACTACCTATATTAGTTTGCTAGTTTTACAACAAAGCTTGAATTCCAAGTATTCTTTTATCAGTTCTTGCACTGAAAAATTAACGGACGCGTTATAATTTGTTAAATAGAAACTTGCGGGGTCGATAGCTCATTCAGCAATCCTAGTTGCAACTTTGCAATGTGCAAAAATTTTAACAGTAAGGATTATTAACTTTAAACTCATGTAACAGAGGTGTAAAGTGTAAAGTAAGCTATTTTGGTTTTCGAAGATTTTCTCAATTGACCCCAATGTTTCATAAATTGGATTGGTGAACTGAATTAAAAAGATAAAATTATCTTTTCAGCTTTGTTATTAGAAATATTAACAGATTCGTCTGATATAACGCTGTTACACGACTGCAATTAAAAACAAGCCTAATATATTATTGGTGTAGTACTGTAGATTGTATAGACTTGTTTTGTGTTTTTGCGCAAAGATTTTGTACTCGTGTAGCTCAGTTCCAATTACGTTTCCCAATGATATCTGAGAAAAAAATAATAATAAAAATTAATATAAAAATAAAATAAATGGGGGTATTTCAGGTTTATAAGAATAAACCCTAAAACCAATAATAACATTTTATACGGTTTTTTCATAACCTTCTGCGTGTATTTATGAGGTAACGAAGAATGAACACCGGAACTCTGGCTCATGCATCCATTAAGTTGTAAGTAGCAACAGCGCAAAAAAAAAATGTTTTTTTACATGAAAAGAGATAAGTAAGTGCTCTGTTAAATTTTACTGTGTTAGAATGAAACGAAAATCAGAGCAATTCTTTATGCAAGTACATTGTACATTGTGTACGTAACATTTTCTTTATACATATTTTTTTTTGTATTATATAAACTCATTGTGAAAACTTTTTGCTTCATAATAATATGAAACAGCAGAACGGTTAGGTTCCATCTGAGTGAGATGATGAGTGAGAGAATCTATTAAACTAGTGGAACGAGATTTATGTTCCCATAAAGAAAAATACATACAGACTCATGTTTAAAAAATTAAACGAACTAAATGCTGATTTTTCTGATTTGATTGTAGGCAAACAATCAGTACTTAAAAATTAGACCCGGTCCCACCTTGGGAGTTGGTATAGCTATCAAATCTCAGGAATAAATTAGCTGCTGCTTGTATGCAAAACGCAGTCTTTTGTACTTTGTGTATATATATGTATCAGTCTTCCGAGGATGGAAGTCTGATTTGCTTTAACCTCATATTTGAAACTTTGGTTCAATTTTACGAAGGGTAACCACCTTAATTGCAGTAAATTAATTGTAAATCATCTTGTATTTTATTGGTGTAGCGAATATATCATTTTAGTAAAAGTGCATATAATTATATTGTAATTGCAATGAATATTTTTTAACCAAAGATTCTTGACCAAAGAAAAAATGAACAAACAAAAAATTCTCCTCCCATTTTTCTAATGGACACTACCAACATGTACATATGCATGTGTGAATCGTGTAAAAATGTACTTAAAAGTAACGGGAATCATCATGAAAGTATCAATTTTTAATTAGGTTAAAGGGAACATTTGCAATGGACGATGAATTTTTAGCATTCAAAGTAATTTTTTTTTAAATTGTTGAAAAAAAAACACAGAAAAAGTGGAAAATAGTAGTACCAAGAAAACCTGTTTTATTTATAGTTGTGATTTAGAGTTTAAATACTATTGGATAACATATTTTTTAAAGTATATTATTTAGTGATCAGCATCATCATCATCATGTTCGACCTACCACAAATTTTCATCATTTTACTAATACTTATTATTAAATAAAAATATATTATCTAATTATACACAAAGGGATGATTGGTGAAAGTAGATTTGTACCTACACTAAGCACTTGGCATAAATTGCAATTTGCAAGTATTATGTATGTTCTCAACTGCTCAATCCGGAGGAAATAATATAATAATATAAATATAGTTGAGCCAATACATTCATGATTTTCCCCAATGATGATGATGACTACTTGAAAGTTTGTAAGAAAGTTCTAAATAACAAAATTAAAGCATTTATTTATTTAAAGCCTGCAATAATTATTATCACAATGTTGTATTCTGATGATGCAAACATTACATCACGCTACATTTGTACATATGATATTATAATCATTATTACCATCCATAGGTTTCCTCTCATTTGCACATATTAACTGGTTAAAAATGAAGCTGCTTCTTCGTGAATTACCACTAAGTGCTCTTCTTCTTTTTTGTTTTGTATGAATGAATTTTTATTCGCGACCGTGTTGGCCTGCTGCCATTTGAAGAAACAGATTAAAACGTGATCGGATAAATTTATCTAAACTTTTTCTTAAATTACAAAAGATACATTAAAGTATATATAATCCTCAAACAACAACAGCAGCAGCACCTATTTTTTTCTACGTGGTAAATCGTAGATTAAAGTACAATGAATGATCTAATTTATTGCGTGTAAGATGGTACGTGAGATATGTATATATATTTATATATATTCATATTCATTTATTCCTATCACATGCACTTAGTGGGTGTAATCATAGCTATATAATATGTATGTATATATATGTATAGGTATGTATGTATTTATATTTCGTTTGTGCACTCTGCTCTTTAAGAGAATAATAATAGTTGTTTATTCTCTGGCAGTGGAAATCATGTTGAATGTAAATTTATGCTGACTGACGCAAATGATTTAAAAAAAAATTCATTTGTACTTTTATAAAAACTGCAGCATATCGATGTAGGTATAAACCTGCATCTCTAACCACTGACGTAATATTATTATAATTATTTTTTTTGTAACTTCGCATATTGTACAATACACCTTGTTTAATTGCCCATTGTAGAACCGATTTGACGTAGGAAAGTAAATACATACAAACACGAAACAAAATGTTTTAACTAACCCACGTATTATTGTTTTTTTTCTTGTCTAGTGGTCAATACCTAGTTCGTGTAAGAGCTCAGGTCATGACAAGGGATGACAGCACAGGCGGGTGGGTTCCTTTGTGTGGGGGCGGTTTGAATTGTTTTTTTTTCTCTTGTCTAGTGGTCAATACCTAGTTCGTGTAAGAGCTCAGGTCATGACAAGGGATGACAGCACAGGCGGGTGGGTTCCTTTGTGTGGGGGCGGTTTGAGCAACGTCTCCGTTTGCAAAAGAACAATAGACAAAAACGAGTACCTCATTCATGGGAAGAGGATATCTGACCAATCGGTAAGAATTTTTTTTTAAAGAATGCGAATGTATACATAAATATTTAGTTTTTTTTAACTTGAGATTTTGAGAAAATATTATAGGATATTATGATCTAATGATTACAATGTCTAAAATTACAGGTGGTGCTAAGTTGCACAATCAAAAGGGACTTCGAGTATAACAAAGTAATGCCAACTTTTCACCATTGGAAGACTGGAGAGAAGAAATTTGGACTGACTTTTCAGACGGCAGCGGATGCGAGAGCATTCGATAAAGGGGTCTGCTTAGCAATAGAGGATCTTCTAGACGGTAAGAGCTAAATATTAAATAGTATGGTACATCAATATGCAGTGTATGTCCAAAAAATGCAAATTTGTGACAATATATAAGCATGGGATATATCTTTAAAGAGTAAAAAATATATATTAATTAAATACATACGTAACAAATAAATATCACTAAAAACCCATCATGATCATTTGATATTGTTGTGCTGCTTTCCATTTTATGGATGGATCATTGCTTTCATTTGGGGTAAGTCGATAACTACCTACATATATGATTTGACTATTCCAATTAGTGGTCTTTGAAAAGCCACCACTACATTGATCGCGCATATGAACAACCACTAAAAATACTTTGCAACATAAATGATGGATTGCAAACTTTTATCTAATTTTAATTCGGCTTTTAATTAATTAATTTTATTACAAAGTATTATTTCAAATTATCAACGACTAGGAATAGGAAGTTCATAGCTAGGAGATCTCAGTTCAGTTATCTTGGACAGTAAATTTGTAGATTAAATAAAATTTTCGGCAGGGACCCTACTTTTCTCTTTTTTTCCGAAAAATTACAAGTTTTGAAACAATATTTTGAAATTTTGCGTTGTCCTTTTTTACACTGTCGGTGGGTAATATTATTATTTAGGTTTGTATATATCAGAGTCAAAATCATCATATACCAATAAAAAATGTTTCATGTGATGTGTGGCGCACCTTTATGTTAAATAACTTTTCATTGTATCATAAAGAGTATAGACCTACACGCCGCATTTGTATTAGAGGTATTAACACTCAAACATTCTTAAAATCATGCATAATGTACAATACACCCAAGAATGAGAGAAAAGACCCTCTGGTCAAAATAACCGGAGTTGTCTTGAGGGAAAGTAAGAAGCACCGTGCCATTTTTTCTGTAATCTTCTATAGCAATAATATCAAAATCTTTTTAAACAAAAATTGTTTTAAGGATGTGTCGTTAACTTTTGTTGACCAGTTGGTTGATAAACCATTACAGATTATATAACCAATTACGGCACATTTTGAATGCATTCGAAACAAGAATTCATCTCTGTTTCATCTTGCACATGCTTTCTATATGATGATCTGTAAATTACAAGCATCACATCGTCATCATCTCACATTAAAGGTGGCTCTTGAGTTACATATAAGGAACCAAGGAAAAAAATTCAGCATTTTTCTAAAACGTTTGCACTTCTTTTTGTTAAAAAAAATGAGAAGAAAAAAGGTTTGGTTTTTCCATCCTGGTTCGCAGAGTTTAGCTCGTATATATAATGTAATAACATGTATGCAAAGAGATTTAAATTACAATGACTCTACAACAAAAAAGCTTCCATAAACACTTCTTCTTATGCAGTCTACTTTGAAAACCAGTAACTTCATCGTTTCATCTCATCTCATCATTAAACTAGTGTAGGTGTTTTTTCAATCGCGATAAAGGTGACATCACAATATATTGAACGTACAACATGTTATGTGGCATAATGATGTCGTTCCCGCTCATGGCTTTGGTAATCCAGAATTGTCGAAACTTCAGAGTAGATCTCTCTCTCTCTCAACATGCATTTCATTCATTGCATTAAATGTAAACTCATGTGTATATCTAATGAAAACACGAAATGAACAAAAGCTAGATAATAACCATCATTGCCATCATCAAGCAGGCCTTTAAACTCAAGTATTTTTACAATTTCTCTGACAAGTTTGTGTTTTTCCAAAGAATGAATCAGTTTTATTTTATCTTTTCCCTAATTTAATATGAAAACCGGAGACAATATTTTTTCCTGCGTTTTGAAATACAATTCTCAAGATAGCACATCGAATCATTATCACATCACCAGAATTCTCGGCATTTTCCACTAGCTTTCATTATTCACACACAATTTATGCATACATACCTTGATTTCCTCAAAGTTTATTTTGCATTGATGACGTCTGCCTACGCTACGCTGTCCATGACATGACATTTTCGTTTCATCAAATTCTCTTTATAGTCTCTCTCTCTCTCACCTTTTTTTTACAAAACAATTATCACGTAAGCACGTTCTCTAGAGCGTATACATACCGATGCACCTACATACATATAGTAGGAACAAGTGTGACGCGAGCAACAAAGATACTTTGAAGCATTGACTTTGATGACGACAATTCGTGGGCTATTTCCAAAGTACCGCTAAATATATAATACACACGGTACTGGTGTCGTGTTATTAAATTCCTTTTATTCTGACTGACGTGGTTCGGAAATTTAAAACTTGAAGGCACACACGCGCTATTACGTCCATCTGATCCAAGCCCTCAGAGATCGGAAGCTTTAAAGGCCAACGTTATGCAACTTTTACTTAACTGTGTAAAGTATTAATATATAACATACTGTTCTCAGTTAAACACTTCAATGCTCGTGCAATATGTACCATGTATACCTGTTGATAGTTCAAAATTCCTTAAAATTTCAACAATGCATATAATACTATTGTGTACACAGTTTTTTAAAATTCATATCCAAGTAGGTATCATTATAGTTTACAGGATTTATAAAAGCCCATACATACGATCACAATTTCAGAGAAAGTTAAATAATCTACGCTGTCCGCTACACTGTGAACAGAGATGAAGTCAAACTACCACCAACCATCATCATCATACACGTTTAAAGTATGTTTATGTAAAAGCGTCACCATCATCCTTCCTCCTCTTTTCTCTGGGTTTCTCTTGGAGCAAGCAAAAGCCCACGTAATGTACATGGACGCCAGTAATGACGTCATTGTTGCCTCAACTCGGATACCTAGCCACCTCGGAGCTTTGCAACCCTTTTTTCATTTCTCAACCAATTCTCCCGAATGCATGGAGAAAGGTGATGAGCTTGGGATGGATATGGTGGTTGGTGGTGTTGTAGTAGAAATGCTGGTTCTCCTCTGATATACATTGTATTGCTAGAAAAAAACGGGCCAGAGCTCTTCTATCCACGAACCACCCTGTACTGCAACCCACGTTGCTTTCATTTTTTTTTTAGCTAAGACGATTTCCTTTACTTGTATAAATAACTCAAGTGTTCTTCATCTCGAATCATTTTTATGCTTGTTGTTTGTCATTTAGGATCATTATTCATTTCATTTTAGCTGAGCGATTAGTACAACTGATTTTTTTAATGTAGACATCAGATGAAAAATGAAGAAGGTTGCTTCACAGAGTACACAAAAATTATTCTACTTTAATACAATATATAGCCATATAGCGTGTTACTGGTATCGTGAAAATTGCTAGTTTTCTGATGAACAAGACTGATGTTTTAATTAAAAATGTGTTTTGAATTTTTTATCTAGATATTCCTGAACTTTCACAACTTCATAAATACGTTCCAGATCTGGGAGATGACGATGTATTTATGGTAAGATTTTATTTTTATTCTTGATAACTGGAAAATACAAGAACATTGTAAAATGTCTCACATTGACCCATAAAGGCATTACCTAAATATCTAAACTGGGAAACAATTATTATTACTAAATATACAGGCCCTTGATTTGCCAGTGGAAAGGGACTCGTTGTCATCTGGATCAGGCAGTGGTACCGGTTCCCATCACCAATACCCCCCTCCTGCCCACCTTCACCGCATGTACTTCACGTCGAAAGCTAGTTCGGGTGGTGGTGGAGGGGGTATGAAAGAAGGGATGAGTAGTAGTTGTGGTGCTGCGTATAGTAAAGAAGTTCATTCGATGTCGTCCAAAGATAAATACTCGGATAGAGACTTGATAAGCTGTGACAAAGATTTTAGAGAAGATGAGCCATACTCTTCCTACGTTCAATTTTCAAGTAGAGATCGTCCTCATGAATACTCGTACCCTGTTGTTCAACCCAGTGCTCCAAAGAAGCACAGCCCTTCGGAGCATTCCACTAGTGGTTCCTTAGGAGGAGCAGTGACCTGTCAGCCAAAGAAACCTATCCAATTGGACCCACTTAGTTTACAACCGCCTCCTCTCCTACCTACAAAATCCAGTGGAAGCACCAAAAAGAAAAGGTGCCTATTTATTTAACAAAGTGCTGTCACTCACAGCATGTATTTCGTCAATAATTATATTATTGTTGTTATATCTTTCTCTCTAAATAACTCTATTTGTGAATAGGTATAGTATATATAAAAAATTACTACTACATCTCTCTTTCATTACTACATAATACGTATTTAAATTGAATTACTTGTGTAAAGCTTTTCTCTCTCTAGTTTCTAGTTAATTTCATTGCTCACACTATATATCGTTCGTTCGTCGTCGTCGTCGTGAGACGTGAAAGTAGAGTTTAAAAAGAAAAAAAAACTTATAAAAAGTACTTATATGAAAAATACATACAATAAATTACTACCCAATAAAAATGGACTTTCATTAGATCCTGTATGTATCATATCAATAATTACAAAAATAGATTTTATTTTCTACCAAGTCTTCTCACCACCACCACCTCCAACCTCCACTCTACTTTCATATATAGAGAGCTATTCTCTGGTTCTCATTATTATAGCATCGTAGTTTTTTTTTCATGTGTGTGTACTACTACCCCTTTGTAATGTTGCCGAGATATCAGCTATATATACTATCAACTCAACTAAAATTGCATGTTACAAACCTATGCCTATACTACTACTCCACAAAATGAACATCTCAAGAGATCCTTTCCCCTTATTTAAAGTTCCTACAATTATTATTATCATCATCCGTTCTCCCGTCTCTCATT
The DNA here is from genome assembly GCA_027744095.1 of Zhuqinia jingwanae. Taxonomy (NCBI): domain Eukaryota; kingdom Metazoa; phylum Arthropoda; class Collembola; order Entomobryomorpha; family Paronellidae; genus Zhuqinia; species Zhuqinia jingwanae. Next base: position 13,080 of record JAHZNC010003124.1, read on the forward strand.
GAATTTGCCCAAGTGTGTTTTTAATTATGCCAGCAAAAAAAAAACGTGGAGCCTTGTTCTGCTAAAAGTATATTGTGTAGGGGGAAGGTGCAAAGGTGACATCACATCATTTTGTAAATTTATTTATCTATGCTCTATAAAGCCTTATTAAATAGCTGCGCTGTTTTGTGTACTCATTGAAAATTACCTTGCAATATTTTGTGCTTCTGTAAACTGTCCACATATATATATATATATAGCTCATGTCGCACTCAACTACTTTTTTTCTGTGTGTCTTCTTTACTTGTGCTCTCTTGTCTGTGTGTATACAAACTTTCTCTTTTGGGGAAATGTGGGACTGGACAGAAGAAAGGGTTTAAAAGGAAAGTGAATAGGAAATGAGATTGCGTCTTATCGCTGTGCTGTAGAATAATATAACGTAGACAATATTTTTCATTTCGTATTGTAAGTGAATTGTATATTATTGTAACTGTATCACCTATTTTATATGTGAGCTGTTCTCTTGTTGTCTCTTTACTTTAATTTTAAATATATACAAGAAATATAAATGAAACTTTAAAGAAAATATACACACTTTACTATAAACTAGTAGCTTGAAGAATAGGCAAAAGTATGCTGCTGCTATATACTGCTTTCACGTCATCAGTCGAATGAACAAAAAGAAAAGCAGTAGTAAAAGTTTTAAATTTCAACAAAAACAAGCAAGAGAAAAAAACTGAAGATTATTTTGTGTATTTCATTTCTTTCTACAAAATGCAGAGCCTCTTGCGGGAAGAAACGGAGATGTTTGTACTGCCAAATGGTATATTCAGAAGATGCAAATACAAAAGGATCCTGTAGCGCTGGACCGGATCCTGTGCGCGACGGAATCGAATTCATATCTTGTATGGGTTGCGCTAGAGGAATGTTGTACCACTGTTTATCAGGATCTGAAGGTGACGTTCCTCCTCATCCGTGTGCTTTAAGACACCATCGTTGTACAAGACGTTGGATAGCGCTTGGGCTGCTTTCTCTCATCCTCCCGTGTCTGTGCCTCTACATCCCCTTCGAAGGCTGCCATCGGGCAGCAACTTCCTGTGCCCTGTGTGGTGCTCGTCATCAACCATCCTAGTCCTAACACATGTTGATTTAACTTTCATATTAAAATTTACAAACGGTTTGACTATGTTATTATTATTATTGAACTATTTACCAATATACAATCAATCATTCAATATTATCAGTGTTGTTATGAATTTACATATTATGTAGGTAGGGTATATTATTTCAAACTATGTGTATGTCTGTCTACTTTTACAAATAAGCGCAACAAACCTCGGACGAAAAAAATAATTAATTCTTTGTTTATTACGAAAGTTGTCTTTTGTTTTCTACCCTTCTCTTACAAAATTTTTTTTTTTTAAGAAATGAAAATGCGCATACAATACATAATATGGAGTATCAACATGATAATAATAATAACAATTAAAATACGATACGTCTGATTCTAAATAAGGATATACATGATACATATATTGTTATTATATATATTGCTAAATGTCTATAACAATATAATAAATATGTATATCTTATATATTGTGTAGGTACTACGTCTACCACTTCCGTATTTGTAGATAAATGTACACTTAAATGATTTCGTGTGTATATCGTATCGTAAAATTGATATATTTGTCACAGTAATATTTTCTGCTTTTTACATCAGGATATATCCATTGTTGATGTTAAAAAAGTGAAAGCGTGTGTAAATCTGTTATATATGTAAAACAATCGTTTGTAACCAATAATTTAATAATTATTATCTATTAATCTGTAACAAAACTTTATGCCACGATGTACCCTCGGTAAATTCACACCTGTTAATTAGTTTTAAAAAGTATAGTAAGTTGTAGCTAGTACATATCTAATGGTAGCTGTCATTTATAACAAATCAATCAGTCCTCAGTTTCAGCCAAAAGTAGAATACAATTTATTATTGAAATTTATTACCTGCGAGATTGAGCAACACGATTTTATCATATATTATTATGTATGTGCAAATGGAATACTATATATATTATAATTATATAACCCTTTTTTACTCTTAAATTTTGATGTCACCGCGCTGTAGTTCGAAAAATGCTAATTTTTTTAATAATCACGTTCAGTTTCTGTAAGTTCTCGCGTTTTCTAAAATACGATGTTTTGTTCTTATTTTTAATAATAAATTAAAGCTCTGCATTTAAAAGAAAGTATATACCTACCTGTTTTTAAGTTATTATTGCCACAATTTATTATTTCGCTGTTTGTACTTTTCAATATGTACAAGGAGAATGCGGACTTTGATCAGCTCGTTTTAATTTGATTTTGTTCCTCAATCTCGTTCCACAAATTCTTACATAATAACGGCATGGCTTTTCTATATTATTTATGGTTGTTATATTAATGGTCTCATTTAAAAATTCGTTTTGAAACACTAGAATACCTTATGTGAGCACTCATATATATGAATCGCTTCTGCATCTAGATATATTACCCTTACTTTTTTACTTTAGTAATTTCACAAATCTATCGGCAGAAAAGGACTATACGTAGATGATAGTTAAAACTGGACCTACGCATTTTTATCGTATTCATATAAATATAATTTGATTTAAAAAAAGAGAATATTTATATATATATATACCACAAAAAAGCTAATCCTCTCAGGTGTTATTGATTTTATATGAAACATTACATTAACTGATACATGGCTCGTGCTAAAACTTTTTCTGTTATTATTATTACAAGCTATTTTAAAATTGAAGCTCAATTAAAGGTACACACAAAATGTTTCAATGCTGGAAAATCGGCTAAATATTTGTTGTGATTATTCATAAATGCAAAATGACGGAGTGAGCATACTAATATTTTTATTATGAAATCATCAAATTAACTTTTAACAACACAAATCAGCTCAAAAAACAAATTCAATGGTTTTTTTTTGATTTATTGTCATTTAAAAATTCCCCATTTAAATGAAACTTAATTACTCAAATAACTCAAAACAGCTTATTATTGATATTGAAAATATAAAATTACGAAAACCGTAAAACAAGAAAGCTTTTCTCCTATATTAATTTTTCGTGGCTGGGCGATAGGAGGGTAGCTTTTATTTAAATATTTACAACACAACAGTACCGCAACTTGATAAAAAGTCAACTTCTACACATGTGTTAAAAAAATTGTACAATAGAAATTAAAAATCACCATATGTTTCACACCATTGTCTGCAAAGGGATCTTCTTTTTAGGGGCCTGGCAAACACCAGTCATAGATAAAACTTGTTCAATCACATTTTTATACTGCCACGCATTACCACTAAGACGTTTTCTTCGAATTCCAATGACGTTCAAATACTCGATCAATACAACTTCCAATTCAAACTTGACGGCATGGCCCATTTTACTCACAAGTCGATATCTACGGGAGAACGACAATTTAGTTTTTTTTCAAATCTACATGAGAAACAAAAACATTTGGTTTACACAAACTCACCCTTTCTGTGTACACTCAATTCCAATACTCGAAAGGGAAGCTTTCAATTCCGCCAAAACTGCGTCCGCATCTGTACTAGCAGTAGTAGATATATTGTGGGCGCACTGAAAATCAATTTGAAAAATATTGTTAAAAGCATAATATTGAATTTCTGATATTCGATGTAAATTTAAAGTAATACCTTAATGGGATTTTCGATTGTCCTCAATTTCTTGGCTTTGCTAGTTCTAGGAGTAAGAATTAACTTCATTCTATCCAAACCTCTCTCCAAACTGCCCAATACCTTCCTTCGAGCTGGACTGGGCATACCAGGACTGTGTTGAGCGGATGGTACCTTTCTGTTTACAATATCAACAAAAACAGTTGTGATGTATTTTTTAAACTTGCAATAACTAGATACACGTCCATACACAGCTTTTTCAGTCCTTACCTTTCTCTTATGGGCGTTTTAAAAGCATCAGGAAACACACTATCTGCAGATCTAGCAGGAGACAAATTATTTACTCCCCCAGTGGAAATATCTGAGGATTTAGATCAACATCTTAATTAGTTGTTTGTTCTGTGTATGTTACTTTGCAAGTCATGGTAAGTATTTCTTTTATTTTGGCCAAAAATAGTCAAGCTTCTTACTTTCTACAGGCAATTTTAGTTTCTTCGGTGTAGGTATTTTGGGTCTGGCGAAATCCAATATATCCATGTTTTCCTTGTTTTCGAAAGACTCCACAGAAGGAGTAGGCACTTTTGGACTTCCCATAGTCAACAAACTACTATCATCCAGCCCACCTTCCATTGACACATGACGTGACGGTGTACTTGAAACCATGTCCACATCGTCATCACAAGCCAAAAATTCTGATTCGAGTGACTTTTGAATGCGATTGTTAGTAAAAAAGATCTGCGAACCAATTATGAGTAATTAAATTTGTTTTCCTTATTTTTAAACTTTGGAATATAGCTCTATTGCAGAAAAATTTAATACCCTGTCAATGTGAATCCCACAACGTCGAAATAGTTGCACTCCAACTTTTTGTTTTCGTTTGAACAACACAAAGTATGTTGCCAAATCATACTTGGAGTAATTATATAATGAAAGACGACATTTTAATGCTTCCGCTGGAATTCCACAATTAGCAGCCATCAGTCGCACGACGTCATTATCAATGGCAGCATTTTTCTACCATGAAAAATCAAGCCACGCTTAAGAAAACAACTTCCCATTATAATACTCCAGTAGTCCAGTACATTTATGTCTATTTTATTTACCGATTCATCACCATCTATCAAAGGTAGCGGGTCAGGATTCCCCTCCTGGCACCACGTATGATTCAGGAGTTGTTCAACTGATAATCGGTACTGGGGATCCAACTGCAGCATGCAACGCAAAATATTTTTGCTGCCCTCTGATAGCCACCGAGGTTCTTCATACTTTCCCACCTAATTAATTTTAACGAGTCAACAATTTTTTACATGCGGATTTTATACACATGCAACAAGATTTCTGAGTACCTGAATCTTTTTGTAGAGATTGCTCAAATTGACATCATCAAACGGAAGGAATCCATTTAGGAGTGCATAGAGAAGAACGCCAAGTGACCATATATCAGCATGTGTTCCTATATAACGCTCTCCTTTTATTAACTCTGGGGCTATTCAAACGAAAATCAAAATAGTAGTTACAAAACCACAATAGGCAACTACTGAGCATGCAAATTCAATTTAATGATCAAAAGAAAAGAAAAAAGATACCTGCATAAGCTGGAGATCCACAACATGTCTCTAGTTCTGCTCTGTGGTTGTTAATTGTGTTGGCACAGAGGCCAAAGTCTATCAGCTTCACATTATTTTCAGAATCCAGTAATATATTTTCCTGGAAAAATAAACAGCGATAATAAATTTATTTATATATATATATTCCAGAGCTATAATACGCAGGGAGGTAAAACTATCTCTTACTGGTTTTAAATCTCGGTGTACAATTCCTTTTTTGTGACAATATGCGACAGCAGAAGCAATTTGTCTGAATATTCGACGACCCTCGACTTCCGTTAGGCGATCTCGTTGAACTAAAACACGAAGGATTCTTAAATAATTTATCATTCATGTGGCATCAAAGTACATTGTCCAGGATCTTTTACTTACCAATATAATCGAACAGCTCGCCACCTGGACAATACTCCATCACAATAAATATTTTTCGTTCAGTCTCAAACGTTTGATACATTTGACAAATATGGGGATGGTTTAAAAATTTAAGCGTTTCAATTTCTTGTGTGACCCGAGGCAAATCATCCTGTTGTAATAAATACATAATATAATATATAATAATAATATCATCACATTAGCATCAATACAATAAACAAAATAAATTTCAGGGACTTGATAATAACTGGCTTTCTTTGTATTTTGAAGAGCTACATAAATTATCAATCATTAGATTTGATAATTTTCAAACGACAAAACCCTCTAAAATAAACTTCCTCGTCCTCAGAACTTTGCTGACAATGATAATATTTAAAATATAAAGATTGAATGCGTTTCACTTTTGTGATATGTCTCTCATATATTTCTGGGAAACCTAGACTAGATGATTATGCAAATATTATTTATAATCAATCAATGTCATAATTTACAATACATTATACATTGAAGTTTTCTAAATACTTTGTAAGCAAATAAAAGCACTTAAGCTAAGCAGTGCAAGCACTCGACTCAAATTTTAAATACACGAATAAACGACCATGTTGCTTTTATGTCGTGCACACAACTATATGTAGTACTTCATAGATACAATTAACCAGAAAGAAATCTCCTTATCTTATCAGCCCTTATCTCTCGCATGATAAGGGCTGCATTAGCAAATAAAACATGGTATCCTTTTTTCTCAGGCGAGATAAATTATTCATAACTACCTATACTGTATAATATAATATACAAAGTACATGGGGGATAATGTACGCATAACGCCAAGAAGTCACAGTTAATTATACATAATCAACTTTAACTGAATCATAAACTATTAGTTAAGCTAGGAACTACGAACCTTTGCAAATAAAGATAAGGATATAGCATACCACTTGTAACTGAACAAAGTGGTAGCTTGTGTTAAAAGACTCACAGTAGTGATTGCGATTTTCATGACACTGGTGACACATCACCCATGCCGCACAAAAAGTAGAGTTGCAGCCACCCATAAAAAATTGGAGTAAGATTATGTACAAAATATATTTTCGTAGTAATACTAGAACACTATACAAAGTTTTGAATTAGGTAACGGTAACATACCCCAAGTGCAAGCTTATCGAGAATTTTTATGGCCACGCGTTCTCCAGTAAGAATGTGAGTTGCCTTTTTCACTTTTGCAAATCCACCCTGTCCAATGGTTTCATGGATTGCGTAGAATCCTTCCAAAACGCTAAACTCGCCCTCTCTCATTTTGATTGTCGGGTGTGTACTTAGCTACATCTGAAATGTGATTAAAAACCTCAAGATTTAGTCGGGTCAGTTGGGTATGTAAAAAGCAGTAGTGCTTCCTTTCTCTAGCCAATACAATACACACAACAAACAATAAACGATAACGTTTTTGGTTGACAATCATATTAATTACGTATTTACGAATTTTAATAGTCAGCTGTATCTCCTGTCCTGTGTCGAATCTCCCTTCCTCTTTGTTATAAACTTTCCAGCCAGTCAACAGTCTCCTAGTCTCCTTGTCTAAGGAGCCTTCTCCCTCTGCAACAATTTCTGCAATATAATCAAAACCGTAAACCGTAAGTACAACTTGAACTTAAACTTTTTAAATTTGAATCGGCTATAGTGCGTATAACCGGACGTCAGGATGACAAGGTTGCGTTAACCTTTAGAACCACCCATCTGTATCCACAATAAAGTCCGTTACATTAATATGACGCTGACGTTAATGTTGTAAAGTTAGATTTTTTCGTACACTTACTTACTTGAGTGACTATTTCTCTTTCCAACAATCAAAAAGCCTCATCGACTTTCCCTGACAGCAAAATTACAAACAAACTCCAATGCGTTTGCCACTTTTGTTGACACCCCAAACCTTTGACATTTACTTCACTTTCTTCTTGTTCCCAATAATATTCAATCCATTTTCCCCACCTCTTCAAACGCTGTCCCCGTTCAACCGTTACATAACACAATGAATGGTACTTGTTTCTTTAAATTTTTACTGATTCTTCTTTGTTGACAGTTTATTTTTATACAAGTTTATTCTTTTAATAGATAACAGAAGAATGGAACCCTCACAAAGCAACTTTCTCAACAGAAAAAAAAATCATAGCGTAGTGCATGTACTAGGGAGAGCAGATGCAGAGTGCAGGCAGGCAGATGATACGCTATTTCAGATAGAGAATTTTGGTCGGTTGTTTCCTTTCGTTCCCTCTCCGTTTGAATTGCTTAGCTCCACCTTCCCTTTTTCCAACGCTGAATGCCTACTACATGCATATGGTTTTGTTGATATTATTGTGGTTGTGCAAAATTGTGCATCGAGTATTCAAGATTCAAGACTGGCTGACTGACTTGTGACTGGATTTTTCATTCAACTTTTTTTTACTCTGGGCTTCATTCTTATTTATAGCATCTCTCGCTCGTCGCTCGCTACTCTCTGTTCACTATTTTTTTTGTCTATAAAAAAGTGGATAAAAAAGACTATAAATATCTTGTTTCCTTTTCCTTTGTAAAGTACATAAATACTTCAACTACATGACACCAGCGATACCGACCGATACAATATTTCTAATATCTTTTTTCCTCATAAAACCTACAAGGAATAAAAGGTTGTGCCATCATCATGTCATGTCATGTCATTTATTGCTATGTATGAGGAAAGGAGCGAAAGTGAGAGGAAAATGAATATGGATAGCAATCAACGCTTTAGATAAAAAGTTATTTTAATTGCCTTATAAATCTTCTGACGGAAAACCCATAATAAAAAGTAAATATACATACAAGGAGCTATACCATGCTTTACGCCCATGATAAGCTCTCAAACTCTGTGTCATGTTATCTGATAAGTTAACGAGGGGTTATCCAACTCCGACAAGCTACACAGTACATGGCAATTGAACATATCATTGACATTGACAAACCCACAGTATGGTTTTGTTTGATGAAGACATACACATTATTACAAAGTTGTAGTAATATCAATCAGTCAGTTCAGAGCAAGCGTGTCAGAACGTAATACGCAATTCGCAGCGCAGCGTAGAAGTGTAGACGTAGAGTTAGAACACAGACCAATCATTTAGGACGGAAATTTAGGGCCAAATTATGGTCAGATTTTCCTCATGTTAGCAGTTATAGTGCGTCAAGAAGACCCAAATAATGTGGAATCCACATTGTGGATTATAAATATAGAAAAAGATGGCTTTAGTTATTTGTACAGGGTTTGCTTAGCATTTGAATTGAAATAGTGATGCTCAATTACTCAATTTATATATCTTAAAATGTGAATAGAGATTTTTTTTTTCGTTGTTTGTCCTTACTTTACTAATTACGTGTAAAAGTGCTTAAGACTAATTAAAATGTCATTCGCTGTTATCAGCAGCCATTAGTAGACATGTAGTAGATACACGCATACTCACCGTTCTTAAAGGTAAAGGGTCAACAGCTGATAAATTGTTCACATGTTTATGTTTATAATATTTAAGTTTGCTTGTTGACTAGCAAAAATGCATGACAGCTGACTGGAACGTCAAGATGCATTTAGTCAATTTAGTGCCTGCATGCTTAATTTAAGTATTTGTGTACGTGCATCTGTTTTAACTATGAGCTTTGTGGTGTTCTTGTTCTTATTTTGTGTTGTCAGTGTCTTCAGACATTTTTTGGTGAAATTGTATTGATGATAATTTGTTAAAATCATTGTGAGAAGGATATTTGATAATTGTGGGGTATGTATTTTCTCTCTAGTTTGACTTATCGATGTGGAGTGGATGATAATCTGTTGGGGGCTTTCATTAATCAGAGCGAAAAATGTCAGAGTCCAAGAAACGACTGGGATATTGGTTCAGTCAAAAGAAGTGTAAAAAATTATCTTTTTCAGAAATAGAGAATGCTTTTCGGTACGTGTCCTGGTGTTATTTTTGCTACACATCATCATGTCATATAATCAGTATACCTTGTAGTGGAATGACAGGCTATTGTTTTATGTTATTTGTTATTATGATTAAGAAGACTTGTGATTAACTTGTTTAAATAAAATTGTTGTTTTTAAAAATTCTGTATGTAGGGAAAGAAGCATTGAGCCTGTCAAGGTAAATGAGTATTTTGTTTTGCAATTTTACAAGATAATTTGAAAAGTATTTTGACCATGTATGTGTGGAAATTTAACATTCACTATTATTGTGACTAGATCGATTTATCAAAACCATTAAAAGAACAGGGACCTTTCAATGGAATTCTACACAAATTAACCGATTTCATTGCAAAGGCAGAGCTGGGCGACAAAGAGGTTATATACAGTGCACTATATAATAAAAAATTATCTACCCCCCCTCCCTCCACCCTAATTCACTTGAAAGTACTTTTATGCCACTTTCTAACAGTTATTTCTGTTTGCTATGTGATAACGTTCATTTAGGCTGAAAAAATTCTGAACTATTTTGGAACATACCTCCAAGATAATCCAAGTATGACAGTTATAGACTCGATAGAACGCCTTCGCACTCTAATTAATCGGTACAAAACTTATTGTATTATCAGCAAATGTCTTCTTTTTAATCAAGGTATGTCATTGTTTTTTCCTTTCTATAAATATCAATATCACAGTATTCATTTTTTATGACATTTTTCATTCTAGACACTGCCATTTTTATTCCTCGGTTTGTTGAACTTAAAACCAATCATTATGAAGAGAATGTCAAACTTTTGCGAAATTCAAACATTCAATTTCCAGCAGGTAAATCAATCAGTATTCATATTACATTTGTAGGTTAGTGATGCATGCTCTCAATTAAACATGTTTTCAGTTTGCAAGCCAGTGGTGGCACATGGATCAAATTCTGCTCATCAAGTATGGAATGTTTTTTAAAAATAAAGTTTTAGTTTTGTTAGCAATTGCGTATTATGCAAATATTTTCCTTATCATTTGTAGATGACTCTTATTTTTAATGAGGATGGCTTGAAAGAAATTGTTTACCCATGTGTTGTACAAACGTTTGTCAATCATAATGCCGTCCTTTATAAGCTATTTGTCATTGGGCAAAGCTATACTACAGTTTTGAGACCGTCGATTAAAAACTTTCATAACTGCGAAGGTATGTTTTAAAATTTAAAATTATATGTTTTGTTTCTATTCCCCGGTGTGTAGTATGCAAGTTTTCATTTTTTAAATAAAAAATCATCTTCATGCAGATATGGCACCCGTACATTTTGATGGAGGAGAAGTGTCCAAGGCAAACTCTGCCAGTCAATTGGCAATTCAAGATCCACCTTGTGCTAACGGTTATAAAGCCAGTCCTCCTTGTTCCGAGCTACTTAATCGGATTGTTCATTCTATTAGAGAATGCATGGGATTAGGTCTCTTTGGTGTTGATGTCATTGTGGAAGAAGCCACTGGTCGGTTAGTACCAAAATATCAGTTTATAATGCTTCAAAGTGATGAAATTGGAAAAAATGCAAAGGTACAATTGAAAATTGATTGAATTTTGATTATTAACTTAATTTTACAGATTAGCGGTTGTGGATATAAATGCGTAAGTTATCATCAAATTATAAATACGATTTCAAGTTTACTAATGCTTATATTATGCTATAAAAATACTAATACTAAATAAACGTTTTAAATTATTTTTTTTATCTTCAACCGTGACTAAATACGGATATGACAATCACAGATTTCCAGGTAAAAAGTAGAAGATGCAAAATAATAACTAAACAGCATATAATACAATATAAATACTATAACTCTCGGTATAACAACGTTATAAATTAAGAGAATAATTTTTTCACAGGATACGAAGGAGTTACAGACTTCCCAGACAAATTAGCAGACTATGTTAAAGATGAACTAACTAAATGTACCGAAGAAAGATCTGTACTAGTGTCTTGCGAAAATGCGTGCAACGGTGTGACAGGAGAAACTAAAAGAACGTCGTCGGAGAGACTGATCCATAAAACGTCCATGGCTTGAGACAGAAGTGCTTGTGCTAGCAATTAAGTCAACGTTTGCTCGATTGAGTTTAATGTGATTATTAACGAAACAATACAAATGAATGCCTGCTTACGTTATCTTTAATACGGGTTTGGGATAGGGATCAAAAATAGAGTCAGAGTTCTTATATGTATTATCTAATAAATTATAGATTATATTTATATTATTACCCAAAAAGATGCATTCCTATATTCCTATTACATGTTTAAAAAAAATAGTTCCTTGTTAAACAGATATGGTCTAGTTCGAGATTTGTAATTTTAAAAATCCCTAAAACTTAAAAATATGTAATATTGTGTTTTTCACAATTATTGCAAACGAAATTCAAATGATATAATGGACGAAATAAAGGTTTATTTTCAATGTGAGATATGCACTCCCGTTTTTTAAATGAATTCCTGCTATTTTTCACTACTATAGTGTGATATGCTTTTATTTGATTGTTTTATTGCTTTTAAAAATTGGCTGAATGCATAATTGGAATTTAAAAATTTCATTACTCATTTCCAAAGTAAATAATTTGCATGCACACTACTTCAAAGGTTTGTCCAGTTCAGTAAACAATGTATTCTTCAGAGAATCGAGGTATGTGAACAGTTATCAAGTTGCCCCGTGGTTGGTTTACTTTGATATCCTTGACTGCAACTCCCCGAAAACGGATGTATTTTAAATTTTCTTCTGCGCTTTCTCCAACCTTTCCTCTTAGTTCAAGACAATGAATGGTTTTATATTCTGTCAAATTTTTCATGTTAGTTATTTCGTACAGGAGTTGGCCTGGGTGAACTTCAAGTCCGGAAACTGTCAAACGGTTCGTCATACTTTGCTGATCTGCCATTATAGAAAATCCATTCCACCAAATTTGCCCCTGAAGATTGTTCATGCATGCTTTGAAAATCATTAAAAAGTGTTTTGTTTGGTCTTCTTTGGTGTCGCTCAATTTTGGAAATCCTTCTTTGAAAGGTATCAAGGTGTCTAGGGAAGCAGAGCTCTCAAAAAATGATTCACTTTTATCCGATGATACACTATAACGAATCGTCACGTAGGATGAAAAACGGCCCGAATAGAACCTTGCCAATACGACAGTTGAAGGTATTCTGCAGAAAAATATTTTCAATATTACCTTATTACGAGTATAAATTATGGAATTTTGAATCTGGCACTTATTTTGAAATCTAACGTACCCTGTTTTATGTCGGCTTATCTGGGACTGGATCATAGTTAAACTGGGCCATGGCTCTGGTTGAAAGGGTTTTGGGCCTGTTTTGACGATGCTTTGTGGGTGTCGTTTTGAACTATCGTTCTTAGTATTATGACCTGACGAATAAATAGAGGAAACGTTGTTTTCTGTCATTGCATTTTTATTGATATCAATGACATTGTTGGCACGACTAGCAGCAGAGCCACAAATGACTGTATCGGATTGTGATGGAATTCGAATAGCTGCTTTTCCAGTGTGCATTGGTGCCACCTTCTCAAGGACTTTATCCTTATTTTTTCCCCTTTTTTCAATTACATCTTCTAAAGAAATTCCATCCAGAATTTCTTGTGACCCTTGGTGGGTCAGTCTTGAGTTTAACTCGTGTTTAGAGTTGGTGGAATCATTCTGAGATTTAGCTTCCACATATAAAGCTCGCTGAAACGATTTACCCAAGCTTCTGTTGTCATTTTCGTCGAAATATGGTCTAGACTCAGCTAAGGGAGTTGACATAAACGTCCCCATTTTTACCAATAAAGTATATTTGGACTTTGAGACGCGAAGTTTAACAACAGAGACAAAGGTAAAAGAATATTTTTGTATGATTACTACAAAATCCCCCCTATTGACTGGCTAACTTGAGTATTTGAGATATATGTAATTTATCGTACTATCTAATATCTTTGTATGCAACTTTATTTCGTGATGGGAGCTTTATAAAAATGAAGTGCAAAAACTAGAATGGAGAAATCAACTAGGGGTGGATTATACCCTGATCATCATCGTTTTCAAATAAAAAGCCTTGGCAATTGGAGGTCACATATCCCCATCACCATTTTCCATCACCATTTTCAAATAACGTCATGTGTGATACCACTGTTGGCCATACAAGGGCATCCGACTTCAAACTCAATTTTCTTTGAAGTGATACGGTATCAACAGTGTAGACCGTTAAATTCATTTAGTGTATACCGTGAAATTAATCATTAATTAATGAAATTAAAGATAACTGCGCTGCGGTTAATAAAACAAGCGCTTTTGGCTTTTGTATTATCATTTTTTCATTGGTATGCATGCACCATAACTGAACTGAGAAAAATGAATTTTCCCGAGCATATATTATTATTATTATTATTAATGTTGTGCTAGTATAACCCTCGAAAGTAACCATTGCTATTGCACTAGTACGAGGTACGAGGGGGTACTTACGTTAATACTAGAGACTCTCTAGTTTTAGAGAGTAATGAAGAACGTTCAAGGGTGTAACGACAAAAACAGAATAAATTTCGATTTGCCACTACTATTGCATCTTCTATCCTTGCTTTGCGTAACATGATGTAATAAAGGTGTTACTATTGCCGTTATCAAGTAAAGTCGGGTGCACTTGTAAAGCATGATCAGGTTACCAGGTTAAACATGTACACATAAAATGCTAAGCTTTTTGAGTTTTTGAAATACTTCTAAGTAGGCTTAGAATGAGAACAAGTTAGGAAGACAAATGGAGAAGAATAGTTGGACTTGGCTTTATTTTTTATGTTTCTCTTCTTGCATGATGACCACCTGCCTCATTCGTGCTCCGAACCGAAGTTGTTAATCGAATCATACCTCTTATATAAAAGCGAGTTACGACGAACGTACGTACG
>JAHZNC010003125.1:0-18443 GCA_027744095.1 Zhuqinia jingwanae
ATTAAGGAAAAATCATAGCTTGCAAAATTCAAAGTATAAGGAAGCTCATTATAGCTAGAAGCCACAGCCAGAGCTCCGATTTCATTTTATTGTACCTTTTTGTACACTTTTTCTATAAGAAACATAACATATTTAACTAATGCTAACATATCTATACTTACACGTAACAGTTACTATGAAGCAAAATAACAAAACAAAATAAAAGTGGCGGCTTTTTCATCCCAACTACTCTTTTCTTCTATTATATTCTTCTGTTTTTTTACATTTCCAGTTTTTTAAAATGTAAGTTAAACCCTTCATAAGACTCTTGGAACAAAAGTATATTTTTGTTCCGAAACAACAACAATCATAATTATTATTATTATTATTAGTGAAGCATACAACATCATAATAGTCAGCTCAATATCAGTTCCGAGGACAACGCTACTATAATCCTCATTAACTAATAATTTTCCCTAGAAGGAATTACTTAACTAGCCAAGAACTTTTGTGCGTCTAGAATTGTCCGGTCTGACTGAACTCATTAGTACCGCAAGAGATACAACTTTGGGATGCTATTTTATTCCCGTTAAAAATGTATTTGCTACACACAAATATCGTAATACCATGAAGGAATGACATTCTATACAAGCTTAATTATACTACTCGTAATTCTGTGATATCGATATCTTCATCTATACACCAACCATAATATTTTTATGTATAGGTATGTACCTTTTGTACAAAGCACAATCATAACCCGGAAACCTGCATTTAGGAAAAAAATAGATGATATCATCATCATCATTCGTCCGTCCCTTGTGCTCTCGTTCTCAGCAAAAAAAAACATAGGTACCTATAAATAAGGTTGTTATCTTTTTTTCCCGTCATCGAGTCAGTTAGCAAGTAAAAAAGGAACCCAAAGAGCAAGTAAGCAGGATACACTCAATTCAGCCTTTCATAAATGGAATGCTGAACCCATCATCATGATCATCATCATCGTATCAGCTTTTCTATAGAAAAAAATATGTGTGTGCCTACATAGAAAAAGGGGAAGCCAAAAGAAAGAAAGAAAATACTTGCTCAATGCTACTCACCACCAAACACAAAATGAATTGTGTTCTTTTTCATATAATTTTATATCAAATGCATCTTTTTTTCCATCCTCCCACTCTTTCTCCCTTCGTTTTTGTTTTTCCTTTCTTTGAAAAGATTTATATATAAGCATAATATTTATTATAAAAATGCACAAGTATTTCAGTTCTGTGTCTGTTTGTAGGTAGGTACGGTCAGTAGTATCCACGTTCCACATGAGCATAGATTACTATTTTTGCTCGCTTGTTTTCTGCTTTTTGCTCACATTCCCTCTGAAAACAAAATGGGAAAGAATGAGACTATTTATATATACGACTTTTATAAGTAAACTGATCACCTTATGTATAGCACTATACATTTATCCAACAATAATACCCTATCTGCGAACTTAGCACACACACACACACACATTCACACACTGGACTTGGTTTATGCATGGTGAGAGAGAAAGCTCGGAGGAGGGTTCCGCGTTTCACGAAGAATTATGGGAGTCATTACCAAGTTCTGTGTCGTCATGTCATGCTGTCGTGGTCCTCTTCTTTTTTTTTCTCTCTCTCTCTCTTCTTCCCCCGTGGAAAGTGGAACATTCCTTTTTTGTAGTAACATATTTAGGTAGGTATGTATGTATTTAGATATAATAGACATGAATATGTACCTACCACCACCATTACCGCCATCACCACCACCAGCAAAAAGCGGAATAATATAATAATGACAATAATACTTTCACTGTGAATAGGTTTTGCAAATACATACATTATTACATATGTACATGCCTACACACATTTTTGTCTGTGAAGTAGTTTAAACCTTCATGACTCTGCACTCTTCGACGAACTTGTAAAATCCACAAGGATTTCATAAAGCTTTTTGTCAGTCTGTTGACTTGACTTTATGTATATATATGTACTTGCTGCTACTTGGGTGTGTATGTCTTTTCCGTTGAGCTGTAACCAAACCAGAGAATAGTGTAGAACACAATCTATTTCTACATAATAACTTGTGTCGTTGTGTGCCTATCTATATCATATGAAGTCAAACTGTTTCTGCTTTTCCTACTCTTTTTTAGTCTACTTCCTCTTCTGTTCTGCTTTCCCTCTTTTTTCTTACAAAACTACAATAGTATATAAAACACAATATAGTATTTATTATTATACGTAAATACTTATTACATTTGTGTATATATGCGATATGCATATGTATAGTAAAAGATAATAATATTATTATTACATAGTGCATATGCCCATCTGTTACTCATGCCAAAAAATCCACAAATTTTTTAATGTCTTAGTCGATCTGTGTACGCACTTACTTTTCTTCAATTATACTTACAGTAATGCATTTGTACTTGTATTTTTTTCTCTAGTGCTGGGGAAAAATATTATGGAGTACTTTTTTCGGGGATAAAATGCAATTTATACGGACACCGACGGATGCTCTAATGATGACGATAATTCATGATGATTGCCTGGATTTTTTTACTACTGTTATATACGGTGTGGCGGACAATAACATGCTACTATAATCGATCGTGTATTCGCCTCCATGTGCGTGGAAATTTTGTGCACATTTTTAAAATGAACATGACGATTTTTAAGCTTTCATGATATTACAATAAAAATGACATGCAGAGTTGGTGTGTCATCTCTGCTTTCCGAAATGTTGTTATAGGGTAGCCGTGTCTGCTCTGTTTCTATTGCATTGTCGATATACAACATGCCCATGTCTTTGTCTACAAAATATTTACTTGTCTTTTAGAAGCAGTGGACAATGACATATATAATATGTATTGTACTGTCGTATAATATGTCATGATCATCATGATATCATGAGTGTGGATAATGTGTGTTTGTGTAATGTACATATCGCACATAGGACATAATGTTGCTGAAATGCTACATAAGTTTGATGGCATTTTGCATGTTTATACTTTTTCTTTCCCCTTCCATTTTTTTGTCAACCATTTTGTTGAGGATGGTCTTTTATTTTTCGAGACAGTGATAGCTAGATAGAAAAAACGTGTGCATCATAATATAATCCATCCAGTTATAGTGATTATTTTTTGAATGGCAAAATATTATCCAGGGTATTAAAGGACACACATCATATTTTTATACGCACAACGTCAGCGGACATGTACAAAGTACGACGATCACGATCATCATATGACATGGCATGGCAAAAAAGAAAGGGATGATGTTATAATGATGAGCATGTAATGGAAACTGATACTCTCCCTTGGGAATCCCTGCTGACAGCCCGGCTCAGCCAATTCTTTAATTCGTGAAGAGAATGGAATGGGAACGTAATAATATGCATGTGTACCAAAACAGCTGTGAGCATTTTGGATCAGAGAGGGGAATGATATGATAATATGATGGTGATGGATACAAATGCAAAATATATGTATGGCAAGGCTTATCATTCATATAATATTCATTTCCTGTATACTTGTATCCTTCCTCTTGTTTTTATTGAAACAACACATACCTACACATACATATACCAAGGAACAATGTTTTAGGATATCAAAGCAATGAAATGTACTGAATGGCCAATTACTTACCGGTTGACGTGCTATCTTCTGTTTTCTCCTGGACTTCTACTACTGTTGATGTTAAACGGGTTGCTGATGATGGACATCCTTCTTCTGCTGTCCCTACTCCCAAGGATGAGGATGAAGATGCCGACGTCAGCAAAGTAGGAGTCGCAACAAGAAGAGTAGTATTACTGGCATTACTGCTAGTAATGATACTTCCAGCGCTTCTGCTCCTTTCAAGAAGTGCTGGTTTACTGCTTATTGTGGTTGGTGAGGATGTTGTTATTGATGCCTTGCTGGATTGTGATCCCCCTGCCACAAGTGCAGTTAGCAAAGTTTGGTTATGAGATGGTGGTGGGGCTGTTTGTAGCACTAGAGTTGGTCGTGGAGGAGGTGGATATGTACATTGTGATGATGATGTTGTTGGTGGTTGTTGGTGCTGTTGTTGTTGTACTACTAGTTTCGCTTGTTGTTGGTGAGATGCTGAGGCTGCCGCCGCGACTACAGCCTCCATAAGTCCAGTAGTAACAGTTCTTGCAACTGTGGCTATTGATGTCGAGTCCAGAAGACTAAGGCAAGACATTCGACTGTCCTCTTTGTCATTCTTCTCTTGAGCCTCTCCTCCTGGTGCTCGTGTGTCATTTTTAATACCCCCACCACCACCGCCAACACTACTCCCAGAACAAGATATACTGGAGGCAGGGATGATGATCGCGGTAATGTCCATTGTGTGTATTTTGCTCTTTCCCACTCACATGAGCATGAGAAAAGATGTGAAGAGAATAAAAGCTTATAAAGAAGAGCAATGCAATGATACTTTTTGTTTCCTTTTCCTGTCTTACTTAACTAAAGTGAAAGTGGTAAATGTATATTTCTCTGGATGCTATATAGGTATAAGTGCATCCATATAGCAAGTCATATTGTAGCATTTTGGTATTTGTACATGCACATACCTACATTCGTTGTCGCGACACTCTGGCGATCTACGAGAGGGAAGAGCATGGCTAAAGTAAAGTGGCTTCACAATTAACTTTCACCGGATCACTTCCATTTTCCTTTTTTCAGTCGAGATGAGAAGACAGAATGAGAAAAACAGAGTAAGAATGAAAAAGACAAAGAGCGCCCATTCCTTACGTTGTCAACATCAAGACCAATAATGGACCGTTTTCCCTTGCTATATTGCACATCTAAAACCACCACTTCTCTCTTAGAAATGGAATATTATCCTTTATTTTACAGCCAGAGAGCAAAAGATGAGACGGGGGCAAGCGAGAAGACTACTAAAGAAAATGGGAAATTTTCATTGTTTTGACTTGCACTTTCTTGCAGTTTTCTTCTTTTCTTTTTTTTAAAGTATCTCTCTATCTTTCCTTGTCATCTAATGGCCTTATTAAAATTACTTGGATGAGCCCCTCTTAATTCTTCTGGAAACAGCAAGACATTCATTTCTTTGTTCGTGTACGTATTTAAACAAGGCCACAGACGTTCCTTTATACATTTTTTAACGAATGGAAAAGAAGGGAGTGCAACAACAACAGTTTTCTCCAACAACTGATTATTATTACATGTATAATTATTTAATTGTTGCAATTACGGCCGCCATTCATTATCATAAAATGGTAGATTATACGCTACATTTATTATTGTATATCCTCAACAAGTTGATGAATGAGTCTACAGGTTATTAGTGGGCAAACATACCATTTTTTATTATATTTGACTTTACAGAGCTTGTTCACTTGATGACGATTGTACAACAGCAGAAAAGTTAAAAGATTGAAATAATTGCTATGTTTGTATGTAATAATAACAATACAATCGCCAAAAAATTATTCTCTTCGCCTTTTCTCTTTTTAAAAGTAGTTGCACGTTTTTTAAATTTGCCGCGTCGTAGTAAAAAAAAATATTATGTAGGTATTTGATATTTAGATTCGTGTATATCCGGCAATTTTTGGCTGTGTTTGTTCATGGATTGCGTTTTGAAATGTAGGTTGCGAAAGACTGGAAATTCAAAATATAAAGAACGTCGTCGTATTGCTTGCGTGCATTTTATAATCGTTTTACTTCGTGTTGTCCTTTCATTTTTACGTTGTTTTCATTGAGCAATAATTTTTTTTGAAAAAGTTTACTTGTTTTCTTTTCTCTTCCTCACCACTTGATTGACTCGCCCCGATGTTTAAAGATTTACGTATTTTTTAAGTTCTTAAATATAGGATAATTATATTGGATAATTATTATATATAGCAATTATAGTAACCGATTAATTAAATACAATTAAAGTGTTCTTTTTTAGGGTTCAAGTTAAGTTTGCTTAAAGTGTGTCGTTGGGTGTATAGTATCACTTGACCTTTAGCATTTTTAAGAGTATAATCTTCAATGGAGGTGCGTTCTAACGGGAACATATAATAAGATACAGCCTATATTTGCATTACATATTTTTTTAAAGGAAACGGAATGAATTGACCAAAAGAAAAGCGTAAATCCGCTAAATACATCCAATAAAAGTACTACAGGATTTTTTGATTGTGTTGCGTTGTTGTTGAGATTTTATTCACTGCTTTTTTTCTTGTTTCACTCCCTCATTGTTGTTGGTTTAAAAAACGGGAGTACTGAGATGTATTTGTCATGCAAAAGTTTGTTCTTTGTATGCAAGCTGCGTGTATAGTTGAAGAATGACCGAGTGACTGTTGTTAGTTTTTTTTGTGAAAGGTACTCCCCAACAGGAAATTCCACGTAGAACTCTGTAATTAAGATATAAAAACAAGATCAGATTATGACAATTGTGAAGCCGGCATATTCATACAATTATTGTTGTTATCAGTAAAATATTAAAAAAACTATGCACTTTCTATAACATGAGGAGGCAAGGAATGGAAAAATGGCAACCATTTAAAGTATTGTTGTATGGCGTGCTAAGAAGCATTTTACATTTTACTGTTGTTAGTTTTTTTTTTGAAAGGTACTCCCCAACAGGAAATTCCACGTAGAACTCTGTAATTAAGATATAAAAACAAGATCAGATTATGACAATTGTGAAGCCGGCGTATTCATACAATTATTGTTGTTATCAGTAAAATATAAAAAAAGTATACACTTTCTGTAACATGAGGAGGCAAGGAATGGAAAAATGGCAACCATTTAAAGTATTGTTGTATGGCGTGCTAAGAAGCATTTTACATTTTCCCCCGGAACGTACATACAATCCCGATCACAAAGCCGTAATACTTTTCTTCCTTTCTTTCTCTCTCTCTCTCTCTCATTTTTTTATTCTTCAATTTATTCTATGAGAAAAGAGTGAAAAGGAAAAATAAATTGTAATTCATAGCCACATTGGATATTGACGTTTAAAAAGGATAAAAAACCCTAATACATTCGTCATGTGTATGTCTTCTTGTGTACATATATTTTTTCTGCTTTTAAAAGAGAAAGGTATATTTGGAGGAATTGAATTATTGTGTACAATATGTAGTTGTAGTGGCCCTCTCTCCTCTATATAAATATTGAGTAAGTTGTACCCGCCACCATCATACCACCCGAGTGTCATATAAACTTGCAAAATGCAAATCCCATGTGAAATCAAATACTGACTGATTCGATTATGGAAATTCAATACCATCCGAGAGAAAAATATGATATAAAAATCATTGGACTTTTTGTGTGTTTATATTTTTAGACGCTTAGTAAGATTGGTAAAGGAGGTATTTTTTATATATAATATCATATCACTTTTATCTATTATTATATTATTCATGTATTACTATACATATTATTTTTTGAATGTGTATACACTGATAAAAGGCAACAGCGTGTCTTTTCTTCCTATATACGTACGTAAAATGACATAAAAATACAAATATAGATTTTTTGCCTTTATATATTTACTTATACATATCTCATGAATAAAATAGGAAGATATTTTGATGTCGTCAGTTTGTGAATGTGAGGCTGAAAGAAGTGTTATTAAACACGGGGTTGCATGCATGTCGCGTGAATTTACGACAGCTGATTGTCATCTAGATATCATACTTTATATACAATATTTTTTCCTCTCTCTCCCTCTCTCTCTGTATGTCTCGTTCTCCATTTTTTTTATTTCATAATATTCTCTCTTTCTTCCCGAGTGTGTAGTACACAGTACACATTGTGTGCTGTGTACTACACAACATTCTTCAATATATTATATTCTTCATAATATTCAACATGAAAGGATGAAATGAAAGAAATCACCCACCAAGCACACGTGCAAAAGAGAAGTGAATGGGACATAGATATACCTACGTAACAAAAAAGTAATGTGTGGACTGAAGAAAGAAAGACTTATTCTTTTCCTTTCTTTTTCTTCTTTTTCTTCATTTTCTTCTCTTCATCAAAATCAAAGTAGGCACATCAAAAAATAAAGTGTCAGAGCACCAGCCAGCACCCCCGTGAGATTATAATAATATTATATATTTCAGGGTATTACAATAATAATAATGACAAAAATATTATATACATACTTATTGTTAGTGTACTATGAATGAAGGCTTCTGATGTGATATTGATTATATTGAAAGGCCAAATATAGCTTGAATTTACATTTTGGTCACCGATGATGACCGATACTGGGTACCTGAATTTTTTATATGAACACAAAAATGCTATTATCGAGCTTACAACCTTAACAACTGTATTATACTTATTAATACGTTTTTATTTTTATCTTTCCCTCCCTGTTTAAAATAAAATAGTATATAACTAGACACAAATGTAGAAACATAACACGCAAAATAATAAGTACCTACCAACTACTACTTCTGAACAAGTAATGGGCTGTCCTCCAAAAGCCACATAAGTAAGCTTGTCGAGAAAAAAATGGCAAGGGAAGTTAAGAAGTATTAAAAATATACATAGGCACACCAAAGCTATCATACTTATATGTACATGTATAAAGTTTGCAGGGTACGTTGTTCCTGTACTCCACTTTTTTAACCGGAATTACACGGTCATATAGAATGAGTATGTTATTAAAAGATAAATGCCGACTTTTTTACCCTTTGTTTTCTTTTCTTGTTCTTTAACAGCAGCATAATAAAAATAATAAGACTTTTTTTTAATACTTCCACCCTTTCTTTCAGTAGTATTCATTTCATTATACTTATCCCTGTCGTAAAAGGGAATTATGAACAGATTATGCAAGTCTTAAAACATCTAGAATCCAGAGCATGCAATCTTTCCTCCATCATTCCGCTTTTTTGCTCTTTTGTTTTTTCAGTCATCCTTCTCTCACAGACAGCCAGTGAGATTTTATAGCTTTTTTCCAACTGACAAAACTCAAATGATCATCATGTTCTTGGTTTTTTCTCTATCATATCGTATTATAAAACATGAAAAAAAAATATCGCTGTAAAGACACATATAATATAGTACAATGTATGATATGATATATTTGTGTAGTTAAATGTAAGTATGCATGTACATATTTCATTTTTTACTTCATCCTCCCTCCCACCCACTTTTCCTCCCTTTTTTTGTAATAATATTATTGTATAATATATGTAGCACAACAGCAAATAAATACACAAATTATGAGCCTCCTTTTTAAAAAGAAAACTATCCATAATAATAATAATGCAAAAAGACAATACAAATACATGAAGAAGAGAAGATGAAAGCATCAGTATCTATGTTTTTTTTGGATTGTCCTACTATTCACTTGGCACATGTTCAGCAAAAGATCTCCGGGAGAGAAAAAAACATTTTTCTTTCTTGTATATATTTAGTAGCAGCACAAGAAAGTATTACCCAGTTTGTTTTTATTTGATGCAATGCTGGGCACTGAATTTGTGTACTCCAGCGCCTTTATCCGATTGAGGTGTATGACATGCGATTTCTACGTTGATAGGTTCCTTTCATCCATCGTTAGCAAGGAGTTGAATATATTATGTATATACAAGAAGGAGGAGATGTTCCTGGGTTCTTGTAGTTTAGAGAAAATAAAAAAGTTGGGATTCTTGTTGATTGTATTGGAGGAAAATTTGCACTCGTGACTACTATTTCGTAGGATCTCCTTTGTGTTTTACATCTATCAATTCTTGACCATGCGTCAACCACAAAATAATTGCACTTTCTTGGATATAGCTTGAAATGTGTGCATTTACGTGATTTACCTACCTAGTAATTAAAGATCATGACGTTAGTTCGCCAGTCTATAGATATCAGCGCAGCACAACACCAGATATCGTACTAACTATTTGCTAACATACCGTTGAAATTACAAAAATGTAAAAATGTAGGGCGTGTCAAAGCTAAAGCTTATTTAAGTACCACAATGAATATTTTAAACGAGATTTTGAATTCGAAATAACGGCAACTAAAAACTTACTCCAGTATTTTTTATATCTTCATTTGTGCCATATACATCATAATTCTCTCTTTTCTAAACTCCAACTTTCCACAGTACAACTTCACTTTAAAAATATTCTTGGAAGTTGGCTTTGGAAGGAGTGCCCATCATTGGTTTAATGTATGGATGCAAGTGTTTATACAAATATTTTATAATGTCATTTCATCTGAAAGTGAGCTAAAATAACTTAACACCACCTAAAACAGCCACGACTCGATATTTCAATGTATTAAGCATCTCAAACAAAGAAAGACTATCTTTTCTGTTTAAAAAACAACAATAACAACAAGACAAAGTCAAAAGTAGAACATTATATGTGCCACCATTGGCACTATAAGCCAACACATGCATCATATATACTATTTTATTTTTGGAAATGGAATGATGATGACGAGCCATGTTGATATAACATGCTTATATAAAAACCAACCAAAGAAGAAGAAAAATAAAAGAGTAGGAGCATCAAAAGAGGCAAACAATGAGAGAAATGGATAGAAAACGAAAAAGAGCGAGAGAGAGCACAGATTGTGTATTTGTGAGTGAGTGGGTGAGATGTGATAAGTATGCAAGGAAGCAGAGGAGAAAGCGAAGGAGGAGAGGAATAGAAGAAGCACTTATTCTGCTTTCCAGTCAGAAGATTGAGTAGGATAACTAGACGATGGCAATATTATAGTCGTGCTGGTGGTGGTGGTGATGTTGATAGTGAATAGTTTATGTACTACTTTGCTCCCTCTTCTTTCTCTCTCTCTCTCTCTCATCACAAAATCTAGTAGATGTACATTTTTTCTTTTCTTTTTCCAATTTCTTTGAAAGTTACATCTTCCTTATGTAAAGCATAATAAACGTTGTTGCCAACTTGCTTCAATTATACCTATACACACTACTATACATGGGTAGTATGTCGAGAGTATCTTTGTTAGATGTATCTAGAAAAACACAAAGTGAAAGGAAAACTATCATTCTTCTGGGCCTAGCGGTCTGGTCTGGTTGGTGGTGGTGGTGGCAGTGGTGAGTGATATGAAATAGTGCTTGGCTGAATGCATTGAATGTTCATATAGGTAGGTATACATGTATGCACAAAGTATAAATACATTTATGTCTCTGTATTTGCTTTTCAGTGTCTTAAAACAAGAATTTCTGGGGAGAGAGAGAGAGAGAGAAAAACGAAAAGAAAGAGGAAACGACGTGAACTGAACAGCAGCATAGCATAGAGACTAAAAAATATAAAAATAAAAGGAACAAGAAGTGCACTTTGCTTTTTTCTATCTTTTCCTTCTATTCTCGTTCTTTTTTCGCACATCACTAATACAAAATTCTTGAGCCAATAAATCAAGTATTAGATTCACGTTTGATACAAGTCTCCACGGGAGTGGTTTTCTTCAGACTCACATCCTGCCGGCTATCTGTTTCTTAAATCTTTAAGCATGAGCGCTAATTTAGATTTGTAGTGGGAGCAGAGCAGAGCAGCATCAAGTGTAGGCTGGTGTGGTTGTACAACAACTTGCCTTTTTTATTTCTTCAGGTTCCTGTTCCCTTTTTTTTACTTTGAGTACACACGTAAGTACTGGACACTATCACTACCGCCACCACCGGTTCTACTCTACTTATAATCTTATTCCCACCTCCAACCTCCAAAAGAAAAAAAAATACACAGAGTTAAAAAAGAGAGAGTGTGTGTGTATAGTCAGTGGTAGTGGTAGTAGATCCAGGGTGTGAAAAAAATATTATTGCTGTGTGTACATAAAGCACACATATTATGAAATTCACAGCGTTTTCTTCTCCCAATTTTCACTACAACTTTATAGTCCAGAGTGCATACATATACAAGCTGCAATTCCTAGAAAGATGAAGACAAGCGAAGAAAAAAAATTTAGAATAAAAAGGAAAAAATACATACGTAAGAGGATGAGCAGAATAGGAGTGGACGATGAGCGTATTATTATGGGCATACGCAGAGGAAGAGATGAAGCTATTAAATTGGTAAAAAAGGAGCTACTTTTTTATCCATATAAACTTGTAGTAGAGTATAACTAGGTGGCCACCTTCCTGTTTAGCGGTCTTGATCCTCATTACTTTTTATCTTTTTTTTTCCTCGTCGTGCTCTCTCAAGAAAAAAGTCTCAAGTCAAGCCACTGGAATGTAAATAGCCCGAGAAATACTAAAAAACTAAAACCCTACTCTTTCAAATGTGGCCAGTTTTTTTTATATCATATCACCACATCCTCATTTTCACATGTATCGTCGTGGGTAAAAGTATAAGTGTATATGTATATGTTATTTTATTAAGAAAAAGACCTTCTCCTGCCGGCTCTCTCTCTTCTTCCTCTTCTTCTTCTCCCTAAGTAGCTGTGATGCTGTGTGGTGGTGGTACATAGTAAAAATGCAATGTAATGTTGAATGTGTGTGTAAAGAAAATGGGAAAGCAAGAAAAAAGCTTAGGAATGTGAAGGAATGAAGAAAATTGATGAAAAAATTGGTTCGCTAAACAGCCATTCACAGGCTGAAGCTAACGAAATAAAAAAAAGGAGTAAAGTAGTAGTTTGGTCGTGGACACGTACTAGTTATGCATGTACATATACATGAGCAGCACTGATGATAAGGAGATGGACGAAAAAAGTCCAGAAAGAGAAGAAAGAAAGGAAGATGATGGTGAATGAATGGCAAATGTGTGAGCAAAGTTGATGCAAGGCCATCTCTTATTCCTTATTTCTTGTAACCCCAATATTTCTCTAAAGTATGTATACAAAATGGAGAGGAAACATTATTTTAGGGTCGATGTTACGAAATAAATGACTTCATAATATTATGGGATTGGAAGGATGTACAGAACGGAGGATTTTGAGAATAGAGGTTGACTTTAGTACACACACACACGTTATACATACATACGGAGCAAGTATGGATCCCTGGTGACACCAAGAGAGAGAAAAACAAAGTAACAGTGAATTTACTTCTACCAACGACACCGTTACAATTCCTTCTTGTCTTACATATCTTTTTCCTTGCCCATCCACTTTATTCGCATTCACGATTCACGTACATATTTGTATTTACCCAGTAATGGTCCATATGTGGTTAAAAGTCGAAATACCATTTCCCTCGAGGTGACACCGAAATGTCTGCCTTCGGCTAAGTGCTTTCAAAAGAAGAGCGAGTCAAGAGTGGAGTAGTAATAGTGAGAGTATAGCAAACAAAAGTACACTTTTTTCGAGGAGTAAAGGAATCTGCAAAGGAAAAGGTGAAAGTCGCCAATACTAAATAGAAAGCAGAGGGAAAAAACCTCAACAAAGCATGTAGGTTTTTTTGTCAATAAGGCCATGAGTGAGAGTTGAGTACATATTTGTTGTAAAACTGTGTTTTTGAAGTTGTACATGTACATAACATGAAGTAAGTTGCCTGTGGACGAAGAAAATATACCATTAGACATATGGTCACTTTACGTGTGTGTGTGTGTGTGTGGTTGTGGTGAAAGTTGGTCGGGTTGTAAAGGATGATCAGGACATATGTATATAGCACATAGAAAACCAAACCAAAATGATACAAGGTGGGAGAGATTTATACAGATATTTTAAAGGAAATACAACAACATGTTTGAAAAGCGGTTTTGTCTGACCAAACAATATAAATATTATAAGCACATGATAACAAACCAAGTGGAAGAAAAGGCGAAAAGGAAGAAAATCAGAAAGGAATCATAAATCACAAATCATCGGTCAGTAAAAACTCCCAACCAAGAAAAAGAAGTAGAAAAATGTATAAAAAAAAGCATACAAAGAAGAATAAAGACGATTTCTTCCTTTTTTTCCTAAATAACTCACTGAATACCAATAATACTAAAAAAAGAAGTGAATTACCTTTTTTCTTTTATATTTCTGTTATACTTACTTATATTCGCATGTAATACCTTGCTGACTGAGGGTGAGTACCCAGGGAGTAAAAGGAAAGAAAGAGTGAAGGAGGCGAGAGGAGAAGAATAAAAAAAGACAAGAAGTACTAGAAGAGAGGTACAAAACATACCACGATCACAGACACAGTCATCACCAACAGCAGATTATATATTTATAACGGTTCATTGTACAAACTCTGAGGGACTCTTCTTTTCTCTTTCTATCAATGTCCGTCTGCCTGCCTGTGTGCCTGAGAGTCAGCGTGAGCTTGTGATGTGAGTAGGGTCCGTGAGTGCCCCATATATACATACATATATATATATTTATAAGTAGCCGGGTGATATGGTTGGTGGTGCTCCTCTTATTTTTTTTCCAACTCGTCTTCTACTACTTCTTCTTCTTCTTTGAATGAAATAAAGCAGAGGAATTCGCTCGCAGATATGGACAAGAATAATGATTTTGGACCAGAATAGCACATTTTACAGCTAAAGAGACACATTTCTTCTTCCAAAGACAAAAAATACCATTATTATTAAAATACATATACATAGAGTACATACCTATACAATGGATGTGTGTGTGTGTGTGTATCTTTGAATGTTCATTTCATATTGAAAAAATTGTGAAAGTCATCTTGAGAGAATTTGCTCCCAGAGAAAGAAGTACACATACGTACATACATACATAGCACCACCCATCGCTCCTTGTTACACAAGGCCAAGTGGATATAAGAAATTCTTTAGAGCTTTTGGCTTCGTTTCCGTTGATCTTGGTCCAAAATCAAGTCGTTCTTCTGCCTGTGTCTGTTTGTCTGTCTATTTCCCCCTCCATATAATGTATGCGTACACTATAATAATTTTCTACAAAATTGGATTGCACAATGCATTGAAAAGGAGGAGTATATATAGTAGTTGTTGTAATAATAATAACAAGAGTAAGTGATGAGGACGAAGAAACAGAAGCCACTTTTTTATATGTTTATTCATTGATACATTTCTCAGACCATAAAAAAAAGTTACAAAGTGGCAAATAGAGAGAGAGAGTAGACTTTTAAAAGCAAAGATTCATTTGCTCTCAACTGTTTTTATTCGTGTGTGGAAAAATGTAAAATGTGTCGATTATTAGCTTCATTTCGCTGTGATTATCATCATTCTGATTGTGAGCGTGCAAGCGTTATAGAATCATGATCATTCGAGTTGTCGTCATTCTCGTAATCAATGAAGAAAATACGGGAATGGCGGAAAATAATGAAAATTGCTTTCTCATTCCTTTTTTTTTCAAGTAATCTACACATTGAAAGAAAAAAGGTGAGCCAGCATGATGATGGTGGCACATAAAAATAAACGCTACTTTAATGAGACGATCGGAAAGGAGTAAGCAATATTTTCAACAATTTTCCATGCGACGTGATCTCTAACTCTTTTCCTGTTGAAAAGCAGTATTGGGTATTGGTGATGATGATAATGATGATGGTAGTAGTAGTAGTAGTGGTGGGGAAAAATAGGAATAATAATACCAAGCAGTTTTCTATACATACCACTTTTGCTGGCTGTGTATAAAAATGGAACATTTTTTTATTAGCAGACACATACACACACAAAAAAACTCCGTTGTTTCAAAGAATCTGTTTCCTCTTCCTTTTTTTTCTTTCTCACACGTCCTTATCCTTTCATCGTCTTTATAATCGTCATCATCATCACGTTCCTCATAACCTTCTTTTTTTTTCTCTCCCAGGCTCCCATTTGACGTCATCCTCATATAAGCAAGGTGACCGTGCAGCAGAATAATACTACATAAGTTTGAGTCTGGATAATATGCATATGATACACATACCGATATTCTGAAAGTTTTTTGTATAGAATGACCAGCAATAAGACGCAGCTCTTCCAAGGATGTTTTCTGGGCAAATGTGCAGTGATATATTATAAAAATATGTGTACTATATACTCTTATTAAGGAGAGTTTGAGTCAACTCGTTAAACCCATTTTATAGCCTATAAACTTGCTAATTTTTCTACTGACCTTATCTTTTTTCTTCTTTAAGCCGTAATAAAAAAAGTAAAAACTTTGAAACAACAATTCATCCTACCTTTTTGTTGGCTTTCTAACAGGAGACGTAAACTTGGAAAAATAACAATGAGAATCATAGACAGCAATTTTTAGCACTGATGTACATGTACTTTGATGTGCTTGGGTTCTAGACTCAACGTGTGCTCTTGTTTCTGTGAATGTACATATTGTATTTGTGTATTACAAGTATGAAAGAAAAAGCGCCAACATTCATGTCAAAATTGTAATCTCGTAAGGAAAGTTTAAGAAAGAAAAAAAGTAAATCCCTTCGTTTCCCTCATTTTCTCCCTTTCACTCATTTCACTTCTCTTTTGATTATGATAATATTAGTGTGGCTGTGTGACACTCTTGAGTGAGACGTAATGGCATGATCGCTAGCGTGAAATGTAGTTTACATTTATGTACAAAAAATATATAATCCAACAAAGAAAGACGACGTAGTGTTGTACAACATTTATATACACACAAAAAATAGTGTACAAGCTTTGACAAGAGTTAATGAGTCTTGACGCGTCTAATGTCAACCTTTCTACAAAAAAAGGAGACAAAATAAGACCAAGAAAGGCTTTACAATAATATACAAAGTGCTACACATGTATATGTTTTTATAGTTATGGCATGGCTTATATGGGTTAAATATGTTATGAATTAGCTTTTATGTGTTTGCATCATGCTTTCTTTCTATCATGTAATCCGTTTGATATAATGATCATTTAAGTAGCGTAAGATACATTATGATTTTGCATTTGTCTGCGAGTGTCTGAGCCAGTTTGCAATATCACTTGTAAATTTTTTAATGATTTTTTGCCACATCAAATTTATGTGCATCTGGAAATGTCTCATCTTGTTTGGGTATTTGTCCCTTTTGGTGCCAAGAACATTATTTTCTTTTTTGGTTATTTTGGGATCTGATATATGTATGTAACAAGTCCATGTCTATTTATTCATATAATATCGTATATAGTTTTCAATGATGTAGCTGACGCTATTTTGGTACTCCGTTTGTACATTATATTTAGACTTCTTTTTATATGACAACATAAGAGGCAAGATCCATTTAAATTCCTTTATCTCCGCCTGCTACTGAAATGGCAAAAGGAAAGTTTCTTGATTTTTTTTGTTTTTGTTAATTAGTTCTTGTAATGTAAATACGTAACTCTTAAAAATGCACGTTAAATCATCTTATTCAGAATATACGAAAATACCAAATACACTTGGTAAGGAGTTTTGCAATATTGTGGTGAATTTCATTTAAAATGTAGCAACCCACCCCAAAAAATCAAATCATCGAGATGTACACTCAATACGTATACACACACACTCAATACAATTTTGTGTACAATCTGGGAAAGAAGACAAGTCGAAGTAGACCTGACTACATCTCTTGAGTAAATAAACGTCAACTTGTGAACTACATTGGCAGTCTTTGCCAAAGCTGTCGACGGGAAGAGGAAAAGAGAAGTGGCGAACGAAGAAAAGGGAACAAAAAGAAGCCCAGACCGAAAGGGGGATAAGCGAAAACAAAAAAAACATGATTGGTATTTCCTTTCTCTCTGCCACTTGCATATGTTTTTATACAATGTAAAAGAAACTCTGAAAATGTATGGTGAAGACTCGAATGCAGATAAGGAAGAAGAAGTCCTTATGAAGAAGAACTAACATTGAAATTATGTCAAAGTCATAAGCAAACATTTTGCAATTATATAATACCCGTTTAGCTAAGTAACCCAATACTTAAAAAAACAAGAAGAAATTCTTCCCCTTTCCACCAATGTCAATGGACATTCACCAGGAAAAGTTTGTTGACGTTTGGCCTAGCTACATATGTACATATTATGACACTGACATTTCAAATAGTGTATAGGCAACTCACTTTTTGGACCTTGAAATATCCTACGAAAAGCCAAAGGGATCTCAAACGCCTGATACTCGTGTGAACTGGGAATGTATTTGTATGCGAATTGCGTACTTGTCCAACTCAACAATTTCTATTGTATTGTAACGTCCCCACTGTATCTGCTTAACTGGGAAAAGAACTATACCCAGCACAACCACACTTCATTTCGTACATTTCTCTATTCCTCTCCTCGGGGATAAAAGAGGAGACCAGACATTTTCTGTCGTCTTCTTATTCTACGTCTCGGTCAACCAGTCTTTTTTTTACCTTTCTAAGTCATAAACAGTCACCGTCGTAGCCCACATAATATGTATGTGTATGTATATTATTACATGACATACCTATATGACATGCATGCTATTCACCTGTTAAAAGAAAAGTATATATGTCTACTTTCCTTCCCTCATTTTGTTGTTTTTTGCCTCAAGCGTTTTACCATTTACGGCTGCTTAAAAATATTCAAATAAAAAATAACGACTTTTTGTGTATGCTTTATTCATTTTTCCGTGTTTCAGTGTTGAGTGAGTAAAGTAGAGCTGTAGTGTAGTATAATAGTATGGTAGTTTACTTTTCCATACTTTTCCATACTTTTCC
>JAHZNC010003126.1:0-34465 GCA_027744095.1 Zhuqinia jingwanae
CGGTTATATACACTTCATTTTTAAAATTTAATTCTCCCTTATATCCCGATATATTTTACAATTTTACAACAAAATTATATAACATTTTATGTACAAAAATTTATGCTCAGTGCAAAAGTCCAAGGCTATTAAAATACATAAAATGTGATCTATAAAAAAAAGAGATGGGAAAGGTGTACAGGACTTAAAATTACCTGTCAAGTCAACATGCCGATTAATCATCATCATCACATTTCATGAGTATCATAAAAATACAGTAGAAAACACTCTCTCTCTCTCTGTCGATGAACAAGAATGGTATAGCATATCTAATAATGATCGTAATATTTTTTTTAAATGTATGAAAACGAAGTCTGAAGAGTATGAGCAATAGTGTGAATGTCGAATGATGACTGAACTGTGTTTTTTCCCTGTTTACCTGGGGGACTAGGTTTGACATGTAACTCAGGTTTTAAATCTGCATTGCACATGTCCTCTTTACAGCATCTTATGACAAATGTTTCATTAGTTTTCTGGGAGTATTCACACTGAACGGGCTTTTCTGGTGGGTAAAGGTCCTTTTGATCCAGGCACCTGTTGCACATGCAGCCAAATTTTATGTTTAGAAAATATTAGCCGAATTTCAGTAGAGAAGAAAAAGACAGCTTTAGTAAAAAAATATTTTAAAAATTAGTGAAACATTTGCTCTTCTAAAAATGTAGCTTAAAAATTGACATTATAGATATATATTTTTTTAATTTGTATCTGAGTCGGCAATACAATCTCCCTCCATGTGGAACTCCAGTACAAAGGTGCATTGAAAATTTAAAGGAATATTAATGATGACTAATAACTAATACGCGCTTTTCTATTTTAGTCGTCTTTGCCAATCGTTTTGCAATGCTTCTTATCACATACAAACAAAAGTCTATTTTTTAACAGCTGGAAAGTTAGGTAATACCTATCATGTAATGTAGGTACGTTATTTTATCCTAGTATACTGATTATATTATCAAAGTTGTAAGAAAAATAATAATAACAGCTTATTGTGAAAAAGAACATAGGTATTATTATTTAAACTATACGCATTTTGTGAAATATACCGTATACCTATGTAAATACTGTGAAACGAGTAAAAATTTAGGAAATAAAATTCTAGCATGATAGCTACAACCAAATGTAGCGATTATATAGACCTATGTATAGCTTTCTAATATCAAAAATGTGTAAATATTATTCTGATTCTGCAAAAAAGAATAACTTGAAGTTTCCTGTTTTTATTTCTCTGGTTTATTTTTTTGCGCCAGTCTTCCTCATATAATCCTCACTGCCACTGCCTAAATATAATTTTTAATGGTACCATTCATATTATCATTAACGTCTTGTAAACTGCAACTAAACTGCAAACAGTGAAAAATGATTTCATAATGTGCTTTCTTAAAACCTGACACAGACGGCTTAAAATGTGCTACTCAGTAGGGAAATGCACAATATATGTAACACGACAGTAAATTCTTTTATTGTAACATGGAATTAATTCTCTTACTGACTGACTTGAATGAAGTGGCACAGTAGCAGCAGGAAAAAAATAAAATACCTATTAAAACACACGTCAAACCAAACAAGATGAAAAAAAAATCATACAATATATGTAAATAACATCCATTATAAGTAAAACATAATAATAATATTAACGAAGAAATATTATGAGCTCTACATGATTTTCTTCTTCTTTTTCTTCCTCTTGATTTGACCGACCGTCGGAATGATGACTATTATGTATGTGCTTGTTGTTTTGTGCGATAATCTCTTAAACCTTAATGTGTCTTGATAAACCTCGACTAACGGCTTTCCTCTTGCAATTATCATGAGCATATAATGACTTTCGTGGCTATAAATAATGAGACGCTCATGCTTAAGTACTTCTTTCATGGAATCAAGTATAGGTACGTATGTATGTGTGTACATATGTATACATACTTGTTCATATGGTTGGTAGTACCAACTTGCTACTTTACATACTTTAAACATTTATAAAAAGATAAACATATATATATAGAAGGCGTGTGTAATAAAGTGTCAACGTACCAACAAAAATCAACTAGTAATGCCAACATTTGAGAGAATATATAAACAGCAAAACAATGTACAAAGTACAGTAGTAGTAGTAGTAGTGGTTTAAAGAAAACAACAAGGTATGTATAGGTTCTTATTATTATTATAATATCATCATCATTAACTTGGTGGTATTATATATTCCTCAAGAAATGCAACCTGTGATAAGACGAATACTAAACAACCATGAAATTATAATCAGCCGTGTTATTATTATTTTTCTTGCAATTCAGTGAAATAAAGAAGGGATCCATAAAAAAAATTATTATTTTCCTAACTATACTTTTATTGTGGTGATAGTTATGGCAGCTGTGTGCAACAGTGCAAAGATGCTAAATTTCATCATCCCCCTCTCCTCTTCTAATACCCTCACTATTTTTTTTTGACATTAAAACTTTTTTTATTTTGTCTTAAAAACCACAAAACTGTTTATTCAAAGTTATTGTTCACTATGAAGCTTGATGTTTTTGACGTTACATGATCTTTAACTACTACTTAGGCGACAATTTGATGGATATCAAAATATTAAGGATTTTGTGAAGTCATGGTTTTAGTCTGTATCGCCATTCAAAAAAATTTTCATGTTCAATGTTCAATAAAGAAACATTAATTCAGTCCCTGGGATAGGGGAAGAAACAAGCTTCTTTTAAACCTTCATGGTTACAAGCAGCATAATATATACATTCTGTGGCTCATTGTACATACATAAGTACCCTCTCGACACAATCCTTACTTGCACCATTGCTATAATTTATTATGTCTTATATGATTATTACAACTTTGCCATCTAATGGTTTTGTTTACAATGTGTTTATTTTTTAAGTGAGTTGCCGGGACTAAGAAAACAAAGCATTTCATGTGCTTATCATTGTCGTAAGAGCGTTTTTGTTGTTGTCAAATAAAATATATACAATCCATTTAATTTCAACACCCTACACTCCACTACTGCAATTCGCATTCATATTTATATAATAATATATAAATAATATATTAAAATTACATGACATCATGACTATTTTAAACCTTAGTGACAATAATTGTCAATTAATTGACGCATTTGCCCCTTGCCAAGGTTCCAAACAAAACAACTCTCACTTAGAGTCAAATTCTAAAAAACAAGTCCGCAAAAAAATGCAAACTTTTAAGAAGTTTCCATGCTTGCTAGAGCTCTTTTTCAACCTTTTATTTTTATATCGTACAAAACCGTTTTATTACAAGCGTGATATTTCTTTCCTATCACTTCTATTTTATGCTCGTTTGTGTATTGACTGTAGGTATGTATTCATTCCTATTATTTGTCATATAAATGAATTCGCATAATGTTTACTGTATTATGTTACATATTATGGATATTATTAGTCAGTATGTAAAATGTTAAAAACAAATGCATAAGGTAAAAAAAACTCAATGCAAAATAAAACTCTTAATAATAATATTTAGAAGAAAAAAAATGTTTTGTATGACTAACTGGATATATACACAACACAAACCAGAGAACGCATATATTTTCAAATAAAATAATATACGTCATATATTATATGATTAGTTCATTTACACTCTTTAGCGCATTGGTTGTTTTTTTTTCGATTGTGACACATCCTCAAATGCGTAAAATTTCAAACAGGTTAGCATTGTAGCAGCAACAGCAGCGCAGCATTCAAAAAATTATTTGTTAAAAATCATTATATAAAGGTTGTTTGGTTGAAAATTTTAACGGGAAATATATTTTTTTTCAAGGAAAATGGTTTTTTCCCCTGCTTTTCTTGTTGATTGTTTAAACAAAAATTATCAACACGGAAATAGCCCATTAATTTTGTGGACTTTGGTTTCAGTTGTTTTCAAAGTTTTTTTTTATCATAAAAAAAGGTTAAAAATATACACGTCATTTTTACATGCTATAAATATGACACATACATATTATCGCATACATAAATTTTTTTTCCAGACGTTCTCATACATACTCTTTTTTTCTCTTCTTCTTACATTCCTAAACGGATTCTTTTATTTTGCTTCTGCTGCTTTTGTGCTTACCTGACTGATCTTTAGCCCTATCTTGAGGAAGCAGTTTTAGCCTTTTGCCAGCATTGCAAAAGTCATGGTCTTGACAACACGAGATTACAAAGTGCGACTCATTTTTTCGACACCATACAGGATTCTCAGGAGGGAAACTATATTCCGTTGAAAGGCACCTTTTCGTATATATATGCAAAATAATCATTTTTTTAAAATAAAAAATAATAATACATATAGAAAATATGACGCTGTAAGCAGAAAAAAGTAGTTAGTGGTAAGTAAAAATAATAAAAAATAAATGTAGTTTCAATGCACTTAATATTCCTATACATTTTTTTGCATAATGTAATGCACACATTGCACACAAATTGTGCATGATATTTTTTTTTGCTTCTTTTATATATTATGTGCTGTATCATTTTGCAGAGCAACTAATACTGTTAAATGTGAATAAAATGTACTGTTCATCGTCATTTAATTGTTTATGCTATTTGCTCTCCTTCGGTGATTGATAAATATTTAATCTTAAATATGTGATGAACTTATGACAAAATTATCTTTCACATGGCTTGACTAAAAAAACACACACACACACTGAAATATTGGGAGCCTACAGTATATCTTTCGTATTGCAAGCCAAAATATGTTATGGACATTATGGAGTTATGTAGCACGAAACATGAAATATTGAAAATGTCATTCATTAAAATTAATTTTTTTAATCACAAATAAATTTTTTTGTAAACTGCGATTATGATTTTTGCTTCGACACTATTTCAGCAGGAAAAAAAACATGATGAATTACATGTAATAACTGAACTGATTTGACTTTAAATACATACACTGAAGTAATAAAAATTATATTCATTCTATTCGGTATTTCTTCACAAGCAAAATAAAAGAAAACGAAAGAAAACTGCAAACTTTTGCAGAAATAAAAGAACTTGCTGGATAATATGAAAAAATAAAACATGCTGACTTTACTATTTAAAAAATGTACATATGACCAGCTTTTTTAGAGATAATTGTAAAAAAAATATGCATATTATGCAAAACGTTCTCATATTATCACGTCAGATCAGTTCAGCTGAGAGTTCATCCTGCTAATAATATACCTATCTATATTTTTTTTATCACCAGATGATCACTTTGCATAAAATACAGGAGATACTACATGTTTTCAATTTTAGACTTTGGATCTGATGATCCCGTGTAGTGATGAGCCTGTATTACACGATGTAAAATACTACAATTCAATTCAGCATGAAAAAAACTCAACATTACTTAATGTTTAAAATTTCTCAAGCTTTTTTAATAAGATCTTTTTAAGAGATCTGCTCAAAATAGCCATTCATGGTGGTGGTGGTAGTGTGGTGATCATGATCATTTTTATTCATGTCAACAAATTTTTTTTATCTGATTCAGGATTTTTTTTAATGTTCTGGAATTATACAAGGATTTTCTCCCGTTAAACACTGAAATCAGCACGTATGTATACAAAGTGTATTAAAATCTAAATATTAAAAAAAAAATTTACTTGTGAAACCTGTTCGATAAAGAATTCAAAGTTCAAATGATACATTGTATTTTTGTACTACTTACTACACTTTACTTTGCATTAGCTTTTGGAAATCTCTGGATGAGAATACAAATGTTTGTACTTGTGTCAAAGCTAAATATTGATACTCTCTGTCGGATAGTATAGTGGTATGTGTGTGTGTGTGTATTTTTTAAAACTTTTATAATCTCTCACATTTTCATATTATGTACTTGTACTAAATCTTGTTGTTGTTTCTTTTCTCTCTTATTGTAGTATATATAGTCCTGTTATCATACCCATGATGAGGTGTAGGTATGTGATATGTAAAACGATATATAAGCTAACAGCTAAACTAAAAGATTTTTTTTTTACTCTGAGCAATCTAGCGCAAATAAAAAATGTAAAAGATTAATTCTCTTTTACAGTGTGATATTATTTGCTAATGTGCTATTTTATATGCACACACGTTATGTTTGTATATTATTATTTTAATTTTACGTCTTCACTTATTAGCACTTTTTTTTATCAAAGTTAGCACAATTTCCCCATTCCTAATGACGATGAATTTACATGCTGTTCTTGTAGTATTATGGTGGGTTATATATTTATAATAATATATACTGTATATGCATCATGTGATGTTGACCTACACAGTTCACTCTTCATGTATACTACATTTTTTTATTGTATATTTATTTTAACTTGTGTTGTTTTGTGCAAATAAAAAAAAATGTACATGAGCGCAGAAGGAGTTGATGAATGAATGATGTAAATATACCTAGGCAAATAGATACAAATGTAGCACAGAGTTTAATGTTTATGCAAAAAAAATAAAAAATATATGCCCGCTGTACAATGTTAACATGTCGTTTGGTTGGATAAAGAATGGCGCCTACAAAGGCAAAAAAGATGATAAAAAATATCAATTGACTTAAATAAACCACTGTATATAGTAAGTGTGTATACTTAGCCGACCACACGATGATGATCACAACTAATTATTATTAATAATAATAATACGTGTGTGTATCTTTATACAATACAATGTATGAAATGATGCTCATCATGATGGTGTTCATTGATCCCAGAGTTTGATAAAAGTGGGAAGAAAAAATGTTTTATATAGTATAAAAAATTATCATATTTAATTAAACCCAGAAGCTTACTTGACTTGTGTGTGGTTTTTTTGTGCTTTTTTACGCTTTTTTTACTACCCAATACCCAATTAGCTTACCGATAGGAGTAGACGGTATTTCCTTTCTTGTCCAGGGATGTCGTTGTGAAACAAAAGCCATCCGTTTCACAAGTGTAGTTTGTCTGATCACAAATATCGCATTGACACCTCAGCCCTGCGAAAAAATACAGAAATGAGAATTGATTCATAAGACTAACCATGTTTAAAAAAAAATTACACACATGCATTGCATACATACATGCTCAGGTAAAATGTGAAAGTTTTGTTTTGGTTTTGAATAATAAGTCCACTTACCATTGACTAGAGAGATTGATGAGACGCAGATGAGAAGGGTAAAAAGAAGGAACCCACCATAAACTCGGGGATGGAACAAGACTCTACTGACTGTAGTAGTCAACATTTTGCAATCCTTTTTTTTTGTTTTGAGTTTAGGGACTGAAATTCCTTGTTTTGTTGTAAATGTGTACTTTCTAAGCGTAGATATTTTATTGTTATATTATTATGTATTTATTTACAGTTGAAAATTTACAGGGAGCCTTTTCTTGATTTGGAGGAAACTGGTCGGTATTACTGGCAGTAATATGTTTCGTTTTTTATTGTTGTTATTGTAATGTCATGGCTTGCTCAATAGCTCAAATCTCACTAATTAGCTGTTGTAGATTTTAAAAAACTTTCTCGTGTGATCTTCTTTCCTCTTGTCTATAAACAATTTTTTTCTTCTTTTCTTCTTCACGCAGTAAATTGAATGTCATCAACTTCCTCCCCCGCGTTGTGCATAAAATTATAGCTGTATATTTATGTTAGGTATCATTCGTGGTATTTTTTTGGGGAAATCACACCATACACTTGGCTTCACCACAGAGTAATAGGGAACCTTGATAAATAACTGTTTCCTTTACAGCTGGGTTGACGAGAGGAAGTTTACTTCTTTTGCTGCCGTTATTGTTGTGTTGTGATGTAATAGTTTGTATATTTTGTTTTGTGGTTCTTGTCAACCACGATTTCTTCTTTTAAATTCACACATTTTGAGAATGGGAATTTTGAGTGGACGGACAGTTGTCTTTCCCCTTTGTCCATTCCATTTCCTTGTTACCCAATTTCCATCAAGATAGATATTTTTAGTTTTGCGAATTTTGATGATTGATTTTTTAAACGTTTTATGCTCTTTTAGTTGCTGGCTCGAACTGATAATTATAGTAGGGACTCAAGGAAATTTCTATATATATTGATTTTTTTTGATAAATCGTTTTCTCTCCCAAGATTTTTGAGTCTAGACTTTAGCCAGACAGGTAAAATCACTTTTTTCCCAGACCTGAAACAAAATTGAAAAGCAACCGTTTAAAGGAAGTCAACAATAGAGGAAAAATCATCAATATTTTATGCGTGTAGGTATACCCACATACACTTGAACTCTTGATGAATGACCATGAACATAAAAAAAATTCTAATGATTTATGAGAATGATAACGCCTCTCTTTTCGTCATTGTAATATATAGCTAGTCAAAAACCTCAAAAGTGTGTTTAGGTTTAACAAACAATTAACGGATTAATGCATAGGGCATTCCTACAAAGTACTTAGTAGTCTAGTAATATGATATTATTCGATTGAACGAAAACAAGAGAAAGCTTGTGACGAGAACTTAAAAATGAACTTTTTTTTAGCAAATTAGAAATGGTAAAAAAACGGAAGCCATAAATTTAAGACAACTTGTTTTAATACCACATTAGCTTTTAATGTGGTATTAAAACAAGCTGTCTTAAAATATATATGCATGTTTTGCAAATTTTTCAGTTCCAAAAGGAACCAAAAAAAATCCAAACACCAAAAGAGCAAAAATTCATGGGAAAAGATAGATAAAATATTATACTTACCGAGAATGTACACTTGTTCTTATTATTTAACCTTCTCTGATATTATTCCTTTGTTTTTTTTGTGTTTAAAAATTGTTTTGCATTCTTTTTATCTCTCTCTTTTTTAGTCAGTCAAATGCACTTTAAAGTTCAAAAAAATGTAAAGTTGAACACAGGTACAGTCTTTAAACAGTTTTTTCTTGTTATTGTGAACGATTTGAACGTCATAAATCAACACAGCCTTTTTGAAACTTTTCCGTTTCCCTATGAAGTTGTTGGTGTTAACTTATCATTGTTAAGACTCCCTTGTCTGGTTTTAAAGATCTTATCCTGATCTCAACACACAAACCGCGTACAATTATAATATAAGCAATCGCACAGAAACTTATAACCACACAATCAACCAAGATTTCTGGAGAATATTTTTAACCCTTTAAAATATAGTTGAATTAACACCTTTGTTCGAGTTAACTGTGTATACGCTAATGCTTTCCCCAAATATTTTTTTTAAACGTGGACAAAATTAGATGCACTGATGTTATTATACCGAATACTAAAGATATGACAAAGTTAAAAGCCACTTCACCACAAAGTTTTTGCTCACAATGTTTTTATTTAGAGAATCGTGTAATTAGGTGCATAACTATTTCCGGAACACATTTATGGATGCAATCAAAGAATCACTTTCCCATTGTCTAAAACCTTCTTATATGACATGAACGAACAACGTCACTCTAATGATTCTTTTATGATAAGTTGAAGCAAAAAATTCCACTTCAAAGTTCATCAACACTCTAACCTCAATTAAAATTAATTGTAATGTTATTTTTTAATCTTTTAATGTCTCCTATAAAATTCATCACACAATACCACATAAAGTTTCATTTAAAACCATTCGACATTATATACTTTTTTGTCATGTCCTTATTTGACCTAACAGCAAAGGTAACAAACTGCATACCTTCCAGCCAAATGACAACTTAAACCAGTTAAATTTTTCGTACAATTTCTGCAATTTTTTTTAGCCAGGCAGGCAAAAGATTTTGAATAATCTTTAAATGTTTTTTCGGGGATCCGAATGGAATTCAAAGACAGCAGGCTATTTACTAACAGAATCAACTCTGTTAATTAGCTTTGCTTTTCCCTTTAATATTTTGGTTCAAGACTTTAAAAAATTAATTATGCGAAAATACCACTTGGTATTTTTCACAAAAGAAAATTAGTTTACAGACGGTATAGTTTTGCCAGAGTCGTCGTCGTATGTTTTTTGAAGAGACGAAAGGAATGCAATGCATTTTGCAAATACATCCATAAGCATAACATACATTTCTCATCCCTAATCCCCGCACACGCTTTTTCATTTCAACATGGAAGAGATTGTCTGTCTGGCAATTCTCTAGATATTTAAAGCATGTTATTATATTATGCTATCTTACAACTACTTCTACCAGAGCAACCTATACAAAATACAAATTATATCTTTTCTAGTCTCATATATGAGCTCTTTCAGCGTGCTCTTTAGTATTATTGTGTGTGTGTGTGTGCAAACGCAATGTAACTCAACCAAAGACATAGATACATAACATTACACGTAATAGCCTTATATAGGTAGTCTGCCTGCTTTTGATTTGATCTTTATGAAAAACAAGATTTCCTTTAAGAGATGTAGAATGAGTGCAGTTTTCAGCGCTGCTGCTGCTGCTGCTGGCAGAGACCGATTCTCATATAAAGCAGCCCTCTCCTTTATTTCTCACGTAATGTACATAAGTCTGTCTGGCTGGCTCGCTCAATCGAATCGTCTGAGACAGAGATTCATTCCCTGTGTTTAAAAAACTTTTCCTTTTTACCAGCGAAAGAAAGGCTATTTTCTACCGTACCACATCACATCACAAAATCACTCCACAGTAGTATTAGTCCATATATTATTGTGGTAACAAACAGTACTAATATAGGTACTTATATAACATAAAGCTATGTAGATTACACCACACGCGAGAGATATATTATTCAAACCTGCCTTGATTGTGTGGCTTTTTTTTAAACTCCTTCTGCTGCATGTGCTTTACTTATACAATAATAATAGTACACAGGGTTTGTGTTCTGTGTGTACACTACAAGTACAACAACAGTGGCAAACCAGACAAGGGAGTCGTTAAGTAGAGAAGAGCAGACAATTTTGGGATGTTGCTGATCCCGATTTTCATGCTTCTCGTTGATGTTGTTGTTGTGAAGTTGTTGTTTGTGTGGAATGGAAGGCACCCTGATTCCCCGTTTGCATTTTGTTGGAGAAACGTGTGTGTAAAGAACTCAAGCTTTTTTTTTGTACTCTTTGTTGATCCTGTGTAGTAGTGGTGTAATGTTGTATGTAAAACCCTATTCTATGTTTATGTCTACCCTGCTTACTAAAAAAAAACTAATATATCGCTGGCGTCTTTCTCTCCCCCGTGTTCCTGTTTTTGCTATATAAAATGTAGAAAATAAAAATTTGTGCAAAAAAATACTTGCTCGTCTTCTTCTACACACTGGCAAAATGTGAATGATGATTTTTGTGCTGATATTTTCTCGATCTGACGACTTGCCTTGTACTTGCTGCTGTAAGAGATGAATTATTATTGTGTAAGTAGCTAACTATATTCATGTGTTGTAGAGTATGG
Organism: Zhuqinia jingwanae; assembly: GCA_027744095.1. Lineage (NCBI taxonomy): Eukaryota > Metazoa > Arthropoda > Collembola > Entomobryomorpha > Paronellidae > Zhuqinia > Zhuqinia jingwanae. Next base: position 11,349 of record JAHZNC010003126.1, read on the forward strand.
TGCCGTTTTTGTATGCACTTTTTTCCTTTCGTTCTACATGTGTCTGCTCAACTAAAATGCACCACACACCGCTACACTAAAAGAGACAACCTATCGGCTAAGCGTGCAGCTTGAGATTGGAGGAGAATCCTAAACTCGTGTTTCCCTAAATATAACTGATGTGACGACGACGACGACGATGATGATGATAATTGAAAATGGAAGTGGAGATGATGGAGAATGCTTTAAAAGAAGAGATAAAAAACAGAGTGGAGTTGGTAGTCGGACTGACTGATGCGGAATGAATAGGATGTATACAGATACGCTCGGCAGATACATACATATCATTACAAATTTCTGAGTTTGAATCTTTTCTCGGTTTCGCATTCTTCTCACTCTCTCATCCAACTCTCTCTCTCTCTCTCTCTCTTGCAGTAATATAATGCATATAAGTATATAAACAAGTATTGCAAGTAAATCTCATAAATGCTCTGCTCCTGCTCACCGCAGCTAACATATCAGTATCATAGGTTGTTTATCATGCATTGGCGATCGTTAGTTATTTTCGTCCGTAAGTTGTAAATTTTATGAGGAGACAAGCTCCCAAGCTTGAACTTTTTTTTTTGTTGAAAGAGAGATTTGTTATAAAAGCTTGTGTGATGCTCGTTTATCCCATTATATGAGGGGGAAGGGGAAAAAAGAAAAGAAATAAGTTTCTGCTACTCTGACGCTTGTGATGATCATAAAATTGCAATCGGTGCAAAAAAATTCTCATATTAGGCATTGCAAGAAGGGGATAGGATGTGTGATATGCTGATATATGACATGGGATGGACTGAGAAAGATGGGACAGTTTGCTCCGGTGCGCTGTTACGGTGCTTAAAAAAGTGGATGGATAGGTATATAAACGCTCCCTTTTCCACCCTGTCCATGATACTTTGGCACTTGGTACACAACAACAACAAGAAATATAAAAAAAAAGTCGTAAAAAGGAAAGAGAATAAGACATTTAGTACACTATGAGTGAAGAGTTAGTAGAGCTCATCGACCGACGACGATCCTTTTTTGTGTATAGGTAAATATGTATCAACAATATTATTTGTCACTGGATTGCATTGGAGACACATGTATAAAGCAGATTTATAGCCAATTTTATTTGCTTTGCTTACTCACACACAAACAAAGAACTAGAGCTCCACTTAAAGTATTTATGGAACACCATGCTAGGAGAAGGAATATATGCAGATAAGAGAGACAACGCGCGCTCATTCCATAAAAAAAAATGATGGAGGATTGCGCAAGAAGAAATATTGGAGAAATAAGAGAGAATTATTGTTTTTGTTATATATATCTCATCTCATCGTTGAATAGGAATAGGGGTACAAGGTTTAAAAATATTTGCAAATCTAACTGACACACACGTGTTGCGATTTGTAAATTGTAATACTTTTATTTTGTGTTTTCATATAGCTCTGCGAATGGAATTTCACGGGGAATTTGTGGGATAACATGAGTTTTCTCTGCAGAAAATAGGACTTCCAGCATAGGATTCTTGTTATGATGAATTTTTTTTATGGATATTTGTGCCCTGGGACAATATGGTGATGATGAGAGTTTTGTTTGACAACATGTAAAGAAGAAGAAATGAAAGTCGAAAAGGGAATAAACATGTTCGACTTTGCAACAACAAGACCTTGAATTGAACACAAAATTTCCATTTTTTTGCGCTCTATTTTCAATTTTATCCGATTTGTAATGTCACAGAGTCACAGAATTTTCCAGACATACCTATATGGTATGTACTTGTAATTTAAGATGTTGCAATAAATTGTGTAACAGGGAGTTTAAAATATTTATCGGCAATTTTAAAACGTAAAATATCTTTTTTAAATTGTGTCACAAAAAGAAATAAGAAACGAATCTTATATTCGTGCAAATGTAATTGGCAAATGGGAAAAGTACCAACATTTATTTGTATTCTTTTATATTTTAAAGCAAACTATATTGACTTGAATCAAAAAATTGAAGACGGCTGCTCGAATTATGGTGGTAGTTATTCGAGATGCGAATCACGAATTATAATTATCGAATTTCTAAAATAGTTTCACGGTCAACGTTAAAAACAAACAGTTTGCTTGCAGCAGTGTTCTTACTTTCCTTATCTTCACCCTTTGTCTATTTCCTTATACAATTACTGCGATCTAGTAATTTTCAAGGTCGCTTAAACCTGTTTCATGCACTGCAAAGGCGACATTTACTTTTCCTTGTCGCTTTAAGGATAATGGTTGATTTCGTTGCAAGCACCTATTTGTAATTTGGCCAAATAAGTATCTAAAAATGTGTCATGCGCATGTTGAAATTGAAGGTATCATGCAGAGTAATATCGGAATTAATTTATAAATCACGTTGCGCAACAACAAATGCAAAAGAGATTTTTTTCTAGCCCGTCAATACATATAATACCACTTTTTTCTACCTGGAAACGGCTTCCAAATTACCTATGCAAACATTACATTTAACCATGAATAAATTTGAACAATAACCCCATGATTTATTCAATTATACCCTTCAACCTTTCTGAATGATGTTAGATTTCATAACCCTCCCAGAACAAATAATATGATTCACGTAGCTAAACGTTATATAAAAAGCAACGTGGTATACATAACTCCAGTTAAAAGAGCAGCTGTACATATTTGCCCCTTTTGCGTCACACGTTATAAATATGTAAACAAATATGTAATATTGAATAGTTTATTCATATGTTTCTACATCGGAGAACATGTCATGTTAAAAAATATTGTGTACGAATATCTGTAAAATTGACAGTCCAAATTTTTAAAAAAAATTATGGACAAATTTACATTTCGATTTCCTGTCTTCTGCAGATAGTTTCAGGTTTATGCATTCAGTCGATAAAACAAATCCTCACTCATTTTAAAACTTTGGGTGCTATTATCCTACACTGTGATCGGTGAGTGCATACCTAAAGATCTCATCAGCAGATAAAATTCTCCATTCAGTTTTGGATTTTTTTTTGCATGTGGCATGTAAAGATGCGCAAATCTGTGGAATGCATATAGCGTTGAATTAATCTTACCGTGTCTATAGAGAGGATGTTTTCTCCAGGCTGTATATTTAATTATGTGCTGGAAATGATGACAAACCAATCTATTATAACGGCCTAATTTTGAACTTTATAACAACGAGTTGAAAAATACGTATTGTACTTTGATTTTGAACAACATAAAATATAAAATTGAAGTGCTTTTAAAAGAGAATTAAATTAAATGAATGTATACTCAAAACTTTAATATAATATATTTATATATTGAGGACTATTCAATGTTACTTTTCGTCGAATTCGTATTAATGCCATGATGTAATGACTCATCATGTATGCATCATCATTGAAAGTCGAATTGTATAAGACTGCCATTACTTTCAAACAATTGGTTTTGTTGTGAGGATTACGCTCAAAAAGTAATTTTATTAGTCCCATATGAATATCCCCTTGTTTTATTGATTTTTGCCGACTACGACTCTTGTCTAGTCTTATTGCAAGTCTGACAGACAGAATCAGAGACAGAGACGTGTGATTTACATATATTGGATTATTATCATTATTATAAGATATATTTAAAAAAAAGGAAATGTATGGTTATGGTTAATATGTAATATTTTTTCTCGTACTTTTATTCCTTTTGTCACAAACGTGTACAAATGTCCTTTGTTGACTTTTACATGTCGAAACGGCCGAAAGGTGTTGATCTGATTTGATCAAGTGTCACTTTGCCCCGACGAACTTGGGTATGATGATGTGTAGTGGTGGTGAAAGGTCTAGATCGTGAGATGAAAATGAAAACTATATGGGATTATGATGATGATGTTTGCAAAAAAAAAGTTTGACAAATTGAATTCATAAATCATTTTTCTAAACAAGATAATGCCTTAAATTTATTATCACAGTCAATTGAAAAAATATACATTAAAAATGATTATTTAACATATTTTATCTTTTCGTCGTATATGAAATATATATATATATCAGATTTTACAACAACAATGTGCTTCTTCATGGATTCTTCGTCTTTTAAAAAAAATTATTATTTTTTGTTAAGTAAGAATATTATGAGCATATTTTTCATCATTGCATATTTGTTCCTTTTTTCTCTGAATCGGAATCTGTTTCATTATTTTTTATACATGACATGCATACATTTACCACACCTACGTGCACGATAACGTTTTGATGGTATATCTATTACACATAGTCTAGCAACGACGACATATAATTTACTAAAAATTAAAGAGGAGCATACATAGCATACGACACACAAAAACTATTTTTTATACCATACAAACTTGTTACTTCCATTGTGTACCTGTGCCTGTATAGTACAATATAGCCAGTACATTTGAAAATATTTGTAAATATATTGTACAAATACATCTAATAGAAGATACACTGGGATAATTTCTCTATACTTTACAATTTCAATCAATGTCCTTTGTTACTTTTTTCACAATAGCTTATTATTATATTTGCTTGACTTTGGCATTAACAAATCATTCAAGACCAAAAAAAAAAATTTGTAAAAAATACTGATAAACAAAACCGAATCGTTTCATTTGAAATTTCCTATATTTTGTATATTTTTGTCATTGTTTTTTTTTTCTTGTTATAAAAAATATCTTTAGAAAGCAATAAAACAAGTAGAATTATATACAGACAGAGAATGAGACGGGTATAAATGAAGCTACGATGTGTCACGATATATATGTGACGTTTGTATTGTACCTGATAATTGGTCCTTTTTCACAACTTAAAAGACACGGGTTAATGATAGCATTTATGCTGATTGCCAGGAATATCATCGACGAATGTCAAAATTTTAAAACTGCTTATCATGATTTGTCTACTACTGTACCACACAACGCATATCAGCATATTATTATTTTAATTTGGTTCATCCACAAAATTTGTAGCGTAACAAAATACGATGAGTTTTGTATTTTTTTGAGCTTTCTGTTTTTTAGCACAATTTCTTTGCATACTTCAGAAAATGACAAAATAATAAATGCATGCTAAAAATTTTTCTCCCTAAGATTCCTTTTTTTCTACAAAACGTCGTGAGTATAAATTATCAATAATTACTTAAAAATTTACGATATATAGCAATATTATGAACACGTACAAAAAAAACTGAAATGTTAAGTATGTATATGTACACGTTAAAATGCTGGAGGCTCTTCTATACCCTAAAAGTATTATGTTTGATTGAACTACAATGTTTGCACTAAAACAATAAAAACTATAAACATGTATATTAAACCTAAAATGCGTTGATGTAGTATTTCTAGTCTCTACAAATATATATTATTAACAATGCATGATAGTAAAAAGACTAAAATTGTTTTCTGGATTGTATGATTTGGTTTGTGACATGTTAAAAAAAGAAAGTAATAACCTAGATTCTATATATATACTAAACCGTTGTCTCATTTTTGCGCACGGACGGTTGCTGTAGCGGTTGCTTTTCCCGTCTGAGCCGATCGATTTCATTGTAGTACTCATGATCGGATTCCTCCTCCGACCTGGAACCATGTCTGACTATGGATGCGGGGCGGTTAATTTGTTGCTGTTGCTGATGATTGTTTTGTAGATGATAGTACGGATGTTGCTGTTGTTGTTGTTGTGGATGATGCGGGTGAGACTTATTACTATTATTACTAGAATTACTACCATGAGCAAATGAGCTCAATGTTTGGCCACTACTACTGTAACGATTAGGATGATTGTTGGCGGAGGTTGTAGACACGCTACCATTCGTGGGAGCCAACGGTAGTCCAATAGGAGCGTAGGCTAAAGGCACGTTCGTATACTCTCTTGCCATGAGTTGGTACTCGGGATTGTCAACAAGCGTGGGATAATGATGCTGACTGTTCCTCATGGCAAAACGACGGAGTTCGTTGTTTTCTGTAAATTGAAATAATAAATCAAGAATGATGAGATTTGACTAAAAATTCCATATGTTTGAAGTGAAGTTGGCAATAAGAGCAAATTATGTAACTCACCGTGATTTCCAGAATCACTGACTAAATCAAGATATGTTGAAGCATTTTGATTAGCTTGTGGAGATGGCATAAGATAGTCATCTTCATCCACGGGGAGATCAAGTTTCATGTTGCCAACATAGGCTTCTCGCCCCTTTCCACCTCCTCCAGACTCTGTGGAATAGCAACCGTCGCTGGTATCCCTCCCTAAAATTTTAAGGGGGTCACTGCAGTAGCGTGAAGAGTCAGTCATCGAAGGCGCGTGTCCACCCCCTGTACTTCCGTACAACTGCCTATGCCGGTATCGACTGTGAAAGTTTTGTGGGGAATCTGGCCAGTTATCCTCTTGAGAGCATATTCCACCAGTCAAGCCATTCCCAATGCCACCAACCGCACCTCGTTTCAGTGTTCCACTTGTGGAAGCAGTGGAGTTTGTCGTTGTTCCGTTACTTCGAGGTTGCAAATATTCGTCAGCATCCATAATCACTTCGGGACCGTCCATTCCAGTGGCCAAGTCTCTGATAAGCTCAGAATAATCCTACAAAAAAAAGACATTTTGTAATGTTAAATATAAGTAAAATATTGGTTTATTTAAAACATTACAATAAACATTTGTTTCCTTTTGTGAATTTCCTAATTGCATTAGCTACTGTTTCAGAAGTCTTTGAACTTTCTGTTTTTCTCCATTTAAACAGTATCAATTGTCAAAAGTTAAAAAGTTCTTTTGCTACTAATTAAATTGTATGAAATATATTTTCAAAATATATTACATTGAACTGTAGAAGAAAAAAACGTGCTGTTTAAGTGTTTCTCATCAACGACACATGTATGCATGTTTTACTACAACTGTGATAGGCTTTTCCTATTTTTGTCATCTTTGTGTAAGTGAAACCTTAGCGGGAGCATTTCTATTAAATTACCTCAGGGTGTGCCAATTGTATTTTCTTTCTCTTTTCTATAATGTACATGAAAGTGTTTCACAGGACTTCATTAAAAAGTGTTTGTTCTTCTTCCACAACTGAGCTGTTTCATTTAGTATGATTCTCTTCCGGGTTCAATGAAATTACATCAATAAACGATCTAATTTCACAGCAGTTGGCTGCATGCATGACAGCTACCTTTTTTTGGAAAACGAAAGTTCTTCACAATGACAAAAGCTACCTACTTTTTTGTAATATTTGTTGAGAGCACATTTGTGTACTACACCGTGTGATCTGTGAAGGCTCATGCCAGGCTTTGCTAGTAAACTTTCACTGCTTTCCCGACTGCTTCGTTTTATATAACTTTATAAGCAAATTAATACAACTCCCACTCATTAACACGATTCTACAATGTACTTCATACACTTTAACTTTTTACTTGACATGTTCAATTAGCTTCATGTGCTACTTCTGTTTCATTCAAGCAACATAATTAAAAAAAATACGTACCTCTTTTTCATATGGTGGAAGCCTCATGTCGCCAATTTCTAAAAACTTGCAGGGATCAAGTGACATTTTCTTGAACTCCACTACAAGTTCCTGGAAGGAAGGGCGAGCCTCGGGATTGGGCATCCAAGTTTGAAAAAGTACCATGTATAGTTCCAGCGAGCATTTCGGTGGGTGCGCTAGTCGTTTTCCGGTCTGTAAAAAGGCAGGCAAATCTTGAGCAGCAACGTCTTTGTATGGCTTGCCACCAAATGTCAGCAGCTCCCAAACTGTCACACCTGTCAAAAAAACACAGTGGCAAATTAAATTACTTTCTCTTAGCCGCAATAATTATCTCGTTACGTGAGTAGTTTTAGAATTGTTGGAAAGCGTACCAAAAGCCCAAACGTCACTTTTGTGTGTAAAAACACGGTCCATGATGCATTCAATGGCCAGCCATTTGATAGGCAATTTACCACCTTCCGCTTTGTACTCATCTTCGTCCACGTCTAAAAGTTTGGCTAGACCGAAATCAGTAATCCTAACGCACAAGGGATTTTGAACAAGCACGTTCCTTGCAGCCAAATCGCGATGAACAAGTCGTCTGTTTTCCAAGTATTCCATGCCTAAAAGTACAACAAAGTAATTTCATGAAATAAAGTACGAAACATGAAAAGCAAATAAAATTAATGAAACTAACACTTTTACTATACGCGTTTTGGTTTTAGCTTTAAAGCAGTAGAGTCCAGCGATCACGGCAAAAATGGAAAACACAAAGACACACAGAACGGATGTGAGAATCACGGCAGGTCTGGAGTTTTGGCCATCACTGTAAATAATAATATCCCGACGGGTTAGAGAAAATTGTACCAAAATCGAAAGTACAAACAATCCACCATCATCATGCATCACGCTTATTTACATTGCTATTCTACTTACAGTCCAACTTGGACGGCAGGAGTGCGAGCACAAAATGGCTCATTTTCGTTTTCCACAATTCGATGCGGGAATTCGGGAGGGCAGTGCATGGTGCAAATAAAGCTTGAGTTGACTTCGTTCCCAGCTTCTCCATCCTAAAGTAAATGAGCGACAAAAGAAAGAAAAGAAATGAACAAAAACTGTGTTTATCAAGCTTCAGGCTTTGCGTGATTGTGGGAACATATTTTCATTTTGCACATACGGGATAAATTCGGAAATTCCGGCAATTTTCACAGTCAGATGCATTAGGCCCGACACAACCACGACACTGTTCAGCACAAGGGAGACATTCACGTTTTTCCTCCTCTGCGTAAAACTCTACCGGACATTCGTCCTCGCATTGCTCTCCTTTCCTGTAGTGGGCACATTCTTGGCAAACCTGCTCATAATCAAATTAAACATATTTTTTAACATGTTATTATGACCTAGAGATATTTATAAACAATATTGAGGCCTTAATCTAAGAACTTACATGAACATGGAATCCAAATGAAGTACACTGCTTGCATCGCGGATGACACTTTTTGCACACAGACTTTCCTGCTAGAGGCTTCATAGGTCCTGATTCTTTGGGACTTACGGTATCATAATAATATCCAGTAGGACATGTCTCTTCTTTTCCCAAACAGCGTTCCTAGAAAATATGAACGATCAAGTTAAAGTTTAAAAAAAAATTTGTATTCGATTTTCTATTTTCTTCATCTTTTGTTTATATTGATCTTACGATGGTGAGTACGTGATCAGTCTCTTGAACAATGGCTTGATAACAGGAGTTGCACCCAGAAAATGATATGGTATTTGCTGGACCAGTACATCCTCCCACACAATTTTCATGGCACTTGTGGCAAACTCCTCCAACATTGTACTTGTGCTCTGGACAGGCCTCCACACAAAATGGACCATCTCTAACATTCTTACACCGCGTGCAATTTCCAGGACCTGCTCCGTGACAAGTTCTCTCACACTGTTCGTGACAATGCTTACATAAACCTGCAGTGTCCTCGTACGTTCTAAAGTTAATCATGTCAAAAATATTTTCATTAAAAAAAACAGTTCTACTGATGATTTTTTGTTTGCAAAAAAAACGTGTCCAAACATCATACATTACTGCATACCCGATCGTTGAATTGCAGCTTGGCACACATTGGTCATCCAGTTTATATTTGGCACATGACAAGCAATCTCTGGGCTCCAAACCCCAGCATCCATCTGTTGAACACTGGCTACTGCATACCTCCCCAGTCTTTTCACAATCTTCCTTTGGGCTATTGTTATAGATTTGTACGTCAGCCTTTTCACTCTTGATTTTCGACCAGTTGATTTCGTGAGCGTAGCACAGTTTCTCGTTCTCCAATATTGTCACCGCACCAGACCGAATCTTTTTGAGAGACCTTAAGTGCAAGGCTTGAAGGGAAGTTTTGACAATATACAAGGAGGAAAAGTAATCAGCTTTGTCGCGGCCACCAATCACATCAAGATTCCTGTTGTTCCAACAAAAAAATGAAGTTTTAAATAGAAACACGAAAACAATGCACATCATCGCATGCATAATAATGACTGTGAAGCAAATAGGTATTTATAGATTATTATTATGCATGTACCGTCATCATCATCATCGTTCTATTTCGGAAAATGCGTGTTTAACAAAGAACGCGTAATAAAAAAATATGTCAAGCGAGATTATATGGTTGAGTTACTATATGCTTTTTATGGAGATCACACTTAACTATAGACCGTATAACTTACCTCAAGCATGAAAGGTTGGTGAAATTGGGGTGTGTAGCTTGAATGTTGATGTAACCCGTAACTTCCTTGAGAGTACTGAACACTTCTAGCTTGCTGGGCTCCATTGGGGCGTATCTATCACCAAAAGTGAAGTTTTGGTGAACCTCTTGAAAGCCGTTGAAGGACGTCTCCAGTATTGCAATGTTCCCTTCAATTATGGTGCAGTTTCGAAAGCTTTCAATGTTCCCTGAATGGATGATGGCGTTGGAAGGACCCTGACACTTTTTCCTACATGGGCCATTGCAAGGCACACATTCACCATCTCTTGCCTGTTAAAATGGAAATAGTTTTTTTAAATCATACATTTGGTAAAAATTGGTAAAAATTATTATCTCATGAAATATTTTTAGATAAAAAAAATTTTTTTAAACTCATTCTTGTATTTTTTCTGTGTTTACCTCTTTATCGCGAGGACATTGCCTGACGCAAGCTCCTGCTCCCGCATCTCTTAACAAATGATCCGGACATGTTTTCACACAAGTTGCACCATATGCGTACTTTCCGTCAGGATTCCTTTCGGAGAGATACGTATTCGGATTGTAAATCACAAGAGATGGACATTCATCTTTGCACTCGCCATCATCATAAAACTTTTTACATGCCTGTCAAAATATATAAAAAACAACAAAAATACATATTATCAGTAGAGTAAAACTTTTAATCTAGATTCATACAAAAAAAAAAGATTACAGAAGCAAGTGGAAATACTACATTCTTGCAGGTAATCATCATCACCACCACCGTCTATTTTTCTGTGCTTGCACTCTGTGTGCACATATTCTCATAATTTTAATGGCTTGTTGTAAAGATAAATCACAACAAAATTTATGTGCTTTACCAATGCCATATAATATAACGAGTTTGTTCACAAAAAGTCAACAAATTAAAAGTTTTGTTTGTTTAGCACTAAATGTACATACCAAGCAATCACTCTTCTTTGGTCCAGTACAGCCACCTGCACAAGAGAGATGACAGCATTGTCTGGGCTCTGGTCCGTAACACCGACCTTCATGGCACTGAGGACTGCAGTTTATTTTTGAAAACTTTTGGCAGTTGTGTGACCCCTCACCCCAGCACCCAGCGTCACATTTGGGATCACAAGGAGGGCACTCTCTTTCAGGTTGCGTGTAGTTGTAAACGTAAACGTATCGGGATTTGAGTCCGCTGATAATCTCTTCCCAGTTTATTGTCTTGACATGGCACAAATTGTAGTTGTTGAAAATTCCAACGTTTCCGTTCAAGACGTCTGCGGGAAAACACAGAAGGATATTTTTTTTAAAAACATGTCATAAATTATTGGAAAGATGGGGGAGGCTTGAGATGCTGAAATAAAGCAGACATGGAGTATTAGTATTACGTATAGCCTACCTCGAAGTGCAGGAAGTTCCAAGTTATCCATACGACTAAGGGTTACCATTAAAGCGAATTCGTCATCATGCACGTTGAGACGAAAGAGAGTGCGACCACGAATAACCTGAAGACTTGGAAGAACAATTCGTTTCACGTCAACATGAGAGATGAGCACGTATCCTGTGACTTCTCGGATGTGCTGCAGGAAGCTTAAATCCATTTCCCGGTCTTGAATCCATGTCAGTTCCAGGTTACCTTCCACGTACGTACAATTTGTGTAGCGGTCTTTCAGATTGCGGTAGTGGTGGGACCGATTGGATGGCACGGACATGCGACCGTTTGTACCGATACATACTGTAAAAATAATAATAAAATAACCATAAATTAATAACTTGTGTTGAAAAACATTTAAAACTTGTGAAAGGCAAGTAGTAGTTGGAATTTTTCCCTATCTTTATGTTCAATTATTAAAAATATGAAATAAGCCGCATGTGTGATGTTTCCTGTCTGATGTGTGTTGCTCAACCGGATACATAATGATCAAGTTTTAGACAATTTAAATTTTCATGTTGTATGCCGACGTCTATAGTCAAAATAAGATACATTTGCTACTTTTGAATATAGGAGATTTTTTAATGCTTTTCTGGGTGTATGAAAGGAAATCCAATGAAATACACATTATATAGTTTGATAAGACGAATAATGTCAAGTTGGATAACCCCTGCAAGGGATATCATCATCCAAAACGGAAGGAAGGAAGGACATGAGAGACATGACTTAACTTTACAAAGCATGTCGCATAGAAAGTGTGTGGGTTGCATGAACAAAAACTAAAAATTATTGTCATCATCATTCTTTTGAAAAATACCAGCCACCAGTCCAAATTCGTAACAAACTCAACTAGAAGAGTAAAATGCGCTAAACTACAGAGCACGAATAAACCCCATAAAGAATCTCCAAATGAAATGAACAAAAACTGTACTTGTCACTTGGTTCTTCTTACGGCTTACTCCTACCCTCTGACACTCATTAATCATCATCATTATCATCATCATTAAAAAAAGGGTTATATAAAAAGTATAAAAACACAGATGAAAAATTCAGACTAAAAACATCCTGTCTGTCTCTGATGAGTGGTCTGTCCCATTTCTCAATCATAATTAAGATGATGGATTTACATTTTTACATCACATCACCTCCTTCAAAAAAAAATTACTTAAGAGGAAATTCCTACGCCAAAACTTTCGTTTCACTCACTCACATATTATTACTATATTATGTCCTGCTGTATTCATGATTCATTTCGTTTTTCATAATATATATACATTTCTCTTCGTCTTTTATTATTTGGTCTTCTCTTTTTAACCCCAACTCAAAACGGTGCATTTTTTTTAATGGCATTCATTTCCTTTTATGAGCAAATCCATACATACCTACCACTACCACCTTTTAGCTTTTTTTCATGAGATTTTCATGGGGAAACCGACCAAACACATTTCCTTTTTCGTAAAGCATGACCAACAAGAAAGGGGACGATGATGATTTTTTGACTACTTATTCTTCTCCTCCTGGTCTGCTCATTCAAATAAAAAAATGTGTATGCCTAGACAAAAATGCATGCTGTTTGGGAAAAAACATTTAAATGCATTTTTACTACCTATTTTCTAAATTTTTACCTCTCTCTCTTTCCATGCCTCTCAAACTGACTAAATTATTACATTATTATTACCGTAATAATAATTCCATCATCCAAAACTCATTTGCTAATGTATTCATAAATCCATAATCATAATAAAAATTCAGGTAATACACAAACACACACATGATTCATTTATTATTATTGCAAAGTGACATGCTGTTTTATATTATTTTATTTTTTTACTAAACTGTGATTGTGCACATTTGTTATTCTTTCATTATTCAAAATCTCTTCAGGTTTCAAAGGTTTTTGTACAAGTGCCTGTTCTAGTGTGTATATACGTATTTGTATGTGTGTGCGTATTTTCGGGCGGTGCTGCGTGCATCTCTTCTTCTTTGAGCTTTTGAGTACTTTCGTACGACAACCTTATTTTCTTTTTATTGTTGATGTCGATGAAGTAAAAGATGATGATGTTGATCATGATGATGATTATATGGTGATACGGCACTAGTCACCAGTGAGGAAAAAAAACTACACACACAAGCAAAAGGCAATAAGTTATGTGCTTTATTCTCTCAAGCTATTTTGTTGGATGGACAAAAAAATCTCTTTGCTGCTTTTTTAACTGCATTGCATTTTATAATTGTAAGTTTTCCTTTTATTCTCTCTCGTCTTTCTTGTAGACGAGAGAGGGACGTTAATAAACACAACTTTTTGAAGTTATAAAAACTCTTCTCATAATAATCACCGTCATCATCATCATCATCATCATCATATGGCTAGGTATATATGTAGGTATACCTATTTGAAATTTGAATGCTGACTTGATTTGTATGATGAATAAGAACATACATTAACACGGACGGAGGGGTACAACAAACGTGCGTACCTCCTCCGAAATTCCTCAGAGTCATGATTATGATTACTTTTGCGATGTATTTAAAGTTTCAGCAGAACAGAAGATGTTGAGGATGATGATGATGATGAAGAAGAAGAAGAACATATTTTTTTGTTTAAGTATTTTTCAAACTTCTCGTCTCCCACAGTCTAATCATTAAACTCTCTACAAGCAGCAGCAAAAAGAAACTGCTGTCATGTCATACAAGCAAACTTTATATATTTTTCAATTTTCTCATCATCTCTCGCATTCTGTTGTCTCGCTGCAGTAGAGAAACACGACAGACGTAAAAAAAAGTAGAAAAAAGTGCATAATTTTTTTTAAATAGCATAAATGGTTAGATTAAAGTATGTACAGTTGCTTTTTAAAAAAAACCAAAAAAAAGTTTTTGTTTTTGAACATCTTTTCTTTTTCTTGATAACAGTAAATGATTTTCTTTCTATCCGACTGTCAACTTAAAAAAATACAAATCTGAAATGGATGAAAAATACGCATTGCGAATTTAAAAAAAATTATAAAAAAATGTACATGAACACTTTTTTAAACAAAAAAATACAGACTGATTTATTATTGGAAAAGCAATTTCAATTCTTTTTTTGTGCTTCTTCTTCTTCTTCTTCTAATTTATCAATTCATAAAAACGTTTGAAAAAAAAAATTCTGTCAGATTTATGTGTACACATCTTGTCATAAGATGGTTTACGCCTACAAATCTAAGCTTTTGTATTTTCCGGTCGCTCTTTTTGTAAAGACAAAGTAAAAAAAACATGATGCAGTTCACAATTCAAATCATCAGACGCGCAGACATATCCCATCAAAACCACGTACATATAGTCCCTTTGAAGATTTTAAAACAAAAATATGTGCTAAAACAATAGGTAATGAATTGTCTAGTCACCATATTATTAATAATCATAATCATAATAGGTAGATGCTCAAGAAGTGTTCATCGTCATCATCATCATCATCAGCCGCGTGAACATAATAAAGCCAAGTTTGTGTATTTCGCAGGAGCGCATTATTCATTTTGGAGTATAAAAGATTATTATTATTATGAGATATTGTGTTACTACTACTACTACTGTGGCCTGCTGCTACTTTGCTCAAAATAATATTTTTGTCGACCAAACAGACGAAGACAAAGATGATGACCATCGCCATCATCTCAAGATGCTGTTTTGGAGGTTGAGACTTTAAAAGAAGAGAAGAGGGAGGACGACCATCATCATCATCCAAGTTGCGCGCATATCATCCTCATGATCATCATCAAAGAATGGCATGCTCATGTACATACGTTCATGACAACTCGTGTACATAAGTACCTGGTATGTTAATTAACGACATGCTCATCAAGAAAAGACGACGACGATAGATGATGACTAGAAAAAGAGGGACTCCCATTTTGCTTCATCTGGTCCATCATGTAATGTAACAAAGCAAAAATGACTTTTTTTCATGAACAAAGTAGCGTGTAAATAAGAAAGAGAAAAAAGGCTCTGCTATGAAAAAAAAATCTTTTTGAATACCTATAAACCTCTTCTCTCATACACAAAAAGCAGGCCGACCGAATATCTATACATGCTTATTATTATTATCTTCATGGAACTTTTATTCTTCCTCATCTGTTTATTTATTCATTCCTACTACTACTGTTGTTATGCTGCTGCTGCTGCTGCTGCTGCCGAATCTCTACAACAATCAATGCAAAAGCAGAGAGAGAGCTTTGCATCATGATCATGATGATAGCATGGAATCTATGCTCTTTCACATGATCCAGGAGCACACCAGTCAACAGGCAGCAGGCAGGTAAAAAAACCACTTGCATCACATCACAGAAAAGAATCATGTTTTGTTATTGATGATGTTGATGATGAGTACTCATGCATATTATACCTGTATGTATTTAGGTATATATATATTATGTGAAGATAAGTTGGTATGTACGTATTATGCACACACTTTTTTTATACCACAACCCCACCACTATACATACTTCTCCAACTCCACCATCATCATCATCATCATCATCAAGGACAAAAAATGTGCTCAACAAGATTAAAGAAGAAGAGAGCACATAACAACAACAGGTAAAAAAGAGCGAAAATGTTAAAAGAGAAGAGATGGACAAAAGATGATGAAGAAAAGAAGAAGAGATGCAATGGCATTCCTCTCTTCTACACCACTGGTCCACCACCACCACCACCGTTTTGTTATCCAAGAAGATTTTTTTCCCCTCTAGTCAAGTCAGTCAACTAACTTTTTCGTTTTCTTGTGGCCAAAAACCCATGCATTCATTTTATCTGTATAATAGAAAAGAAAAATGAAAGGAGAAGAGATCTTCTCTTAAGAGTCTCTGCTCTCTGGTCTCGAACAAAAATCTTCCTTGCCTCGAGGTGGTTAAAAAACAACCAATATTGCTGCGTTTACACATAAACACACGTACATTTTTTTCTGACG
The DNA here is from genome assembly GCA_027744095.1 of Zhuqinia jingwanae. Lineage (NCBI taxonomy): Eukaryota > Metazoa > Arthropoda > Collembola > Entomobryomorpha > Paronellidae > Zhuqinia > Zhuqinia jingwanae. The sequence continues at coordinate 27,897 of JAHZNC010003126.1, forward strand.
GTGCCTACTACACAGATACTACTCGCATGCACACACATTTCTTAATTTATTATTGCGTTATATATTAGTATATTTTGGGACTCTTCTTCTTCTTCTTCTTCTCTGTGTGTCTGTTTTAAAAAAATCTTCAATCTACTTTTACAAAACATTTTTGCTTCTACATTTTTTTAAAATGCACTGTGTTTTAAGAGAGTGATGACGACGCGATAGATGATCTCACAGTATCAGCTCACAACATGAGGCATTTGAAGAGAGGAAGAAGAGAAGAAGAGCCGGGGAGACCGAAAAAAATGATGATGATGATGATGAAGAGATGTGAGGAGATTCATATTGTTTTTTGTTTCTTCTTCTTTTTTTCTTGCATGGTCCCTTTTGTCTTTTTGCTTTACAATATTATTATTTAGTACGCATAATATAATATTTTATCTCTCGGCTCATAAAATAATTCGTTGAAATGCTTTCAGGAGATGAGAACATTTAAAAAAACTACATCACATCTCTTTCTCTCTTTTTATAGCAAAACGAATGTATACCATACAGTGATGATGGTGATACGAAGAAACTCTCGGCGTTGCGAGAAACTCATTAACTGTACCGATTGACTATGAAGCGAGCATCATTATTGTTCCGTTTTCCCAGGTACATATATCTCCGAATCTCTTTTACAATCCACCTGCCTGCTAAGCCAAAGAGGACATATTTTTCTCACCTTAATAAAAAATAATATATAATAAGATGTACGGCTAGTTATAATAATAAAAATATTTTTGCATTGTTGATGTAAATACCAGACAGTCCTATGTATTGGTGGTCAACCCGTCTCAATTCAAACAATTCGAAATTACAAAAAAAGAATATGTATATTTCTTCCATGTTCTCTTATGATTTTAAGAATAATAATATAGAACATATAAAAAAGTATAATTTAAACTAAAACTCCTAAGAATAATTTTAAATGTTTCCTCTATCCCGGTATCATCAATAATATAGCACATTACCAAGCTTTTTTAAGCTAAACGGAGTAATAAAAGAAGGATAACAATCGATGTTAAAAAAGATAAAGGAAGTTTTACTTTGTGTGTCAATAAACGAACGAATAGTCTCAATTCTGAGATAATAGCCATATACAAAACATCAGTATTGTATGCTAGTTCTTTTTATTCACATATTAATTTACCTAAGGCAAACATCACAAAGATGTTTTACCTCCTATAAACTTATTATAAATTGTAAAAATGTTCCACTCGACTTGTTTTTTTTATAACTCCAACAAAAACAGTAAGGAATGCGATCAACTGGTGTACTAGTACTATATAGTAGTCAAGCAGAAAGAAAATGATATCATCATCATCTCCTTATTTACGCATAGCACAGTAAAAAAAATCATGCTCTCTTTTGTGTAGGTCGATATAATGGACATAAAACTTCATATAACTTTTGATGTTAAATGTCTTCTGGCCAGCAAAGGCAATGGGAATCAGATACTACATGCACCTGTGTATGTGTGTGTGTGTGTGATATTAAATATGGGCTCATCATCAAAATAAAAATTGAATCACTTTAGTTATTATTATGGATTTCCAAGCACAGTTATTGCAACATGAAAAATGGTAAGAGAGACAAAAGGATAATAAAAAAATTCTTCTCAGGACACAAGAGAAAAAAATAATTTTGTAGAGTGGTGGAGGGAAGAATAATATATAGAGACCCTGCCTTCCATTAAACCATAATGTACGTTTCACATACAGACAAAAATTTTAATGCGAAAAGTACAAAGCCTCAAGCTTGACCAGAAAACAAAATGGAAAAAAATTTGATGATGACCAAGAAAGAAAAAAAAATTACAAGAAAATAGCTCCACTTTAATAGTATACGCATCATAATAATCCAACAACGTTTTTATATAATAATATTGTGCTGCTGTCAGAAAACAAAAAAAAATCAAAACAATATATAGCAAAAATAATCATAAAAAAGACGGGCAATGAAGAAGACTACGTTGATGATGATGATGATCATGATGATGATGACGAAGATGTTAATATGCAGGTATATTATACAAACGCGCAGGGGACCACCCACGAAAAAAATGATATTTTCTTTAAAACTTCAATGTGTAGTATACCTCTTTCATGTAAATAAAAAAATATATAAGCGAATATTGTTGGTAAGTTGACCACAATTTTTATGACAACTTTGCTCCTTCTTTCTCCTCCCTTTGTGTTGTTATGTTTGTAAGTTATAAAGACAATGTGCTGTTGTGTCCACCACATGCATTTTTATTCCACCACCAACAACAACACAACAACAACACAACCACCAAAACAATTTTTATAGACTTTGTTTGTAGATACAAGATACAGACACACACACACACACACACACACACATTACAAAACATATTTATTGTGCTATTGCACCTTAAGAGAGAGAAAACACTATTTTATTTTCCGTTTCTTGCGTTTGTCGTTTTTATAGCTTAAAGGTGAATCTATACATCAAATACATGCCTACATAATATATTAAAATGATCGAATCTAATAGCCATGCCGAGAGAGAGAGAGAGAGAGAGAGAGAGAGAGAGAGAAGTGTCTTGTGGTGGTATAGTGTGTTGGTCGAGAGATGACTAAATAGTTTTTATATCCAAATCTTATATGTATGGATAATCTTTAATATAAAAATAAGAAACTGTGCAAAAAGCATTTAATGTGAATCTCGCACAGCGGTAGTTTTGAGTCTTTTTTATCTTTGAAATCTTATCTTTTGCTAGAAGAAGAACGCTTTTGTTTGCTAGATTTTATATCACTGTAACAGGTAACATGATGGATACTCAATTATACATCATGATATCAAAAAAAATATTGTTTGATTGTATATAAAATAAATACACACAAAAAATACAATAAAATGTATTAAAAAAAAATCTTGAATAGTTTTTTAGACAATACTGTATAAAGAATGGATTTTCAAAGACTATGTTTAAAAAAAGACAACAACAACAACAACAATACCAGTAAAACACGTAATCCGCCATGAAGCAGGTATATATATTTTTTGTGCGATATGCCATCTTCATCCCCTATTCTGAGTTTTTTTTTCGTGGGGGAAAACATATATAAATACAAGTTATACGAGTAAGACACAAGTTGCAAGTGTACAAGATGAAGACAAGGTAAGGTGAAATGTGCGTCAGGTAATAAATCTATGACTTTTTATAAAAGGATATCGTAAACAACATCGGATTAATTGTTCATGCATAAAAAAAAGTAAGTAAGAGAATAGCGCAAAGGTAAAGTTGTAATATAGTCAAGTAGTGTGTGTGTGTGTGTGTGTAGTGATTAGCACGAAATCAAAAATATTTATGCTAAAAAAGAAGTACGACACGACTGAGAATAAGAAGAAGAAAAAATGCAATATATCACATGTGATTTGTTTCATCTGGGAGCAGCAGCATTTTGTTGATGAAGTTGAAAATTGGAAAATAAATTATGCACGTGTTCGTAAGTAGGAACGACGTAATATGTATGACGTTTCACCTGTTCGATCTGAAGTTCTGCGAATATTCTACTCAATTTCTAAAGGGACACCTTCATATCGACAATCTCCGGACTATAATTAACTGCTTGTCACCAGAATGATGTAAATGAATGCAAAAATATTAATTATAATATTATTGTTACTGGTTGCTTTATGATGTTTTTGTCGTTTTGTACTTTGAACCACTGGACGAAATGAAAGCGGAAGTAATCAAAATCTCATAACCTAGTTCATTTTTTTATGTTAAAACTGGTATCTTCAAGGTTATTCATGAAAACATTTTTTTAAATAGAGATTTATCGAAGTAGAAAGTCATAATCATCACTCTTCGTCCTTAAGTAGTCCTTGCCCTTGCCCATTGATTACATGTAATATTATTCTTAATTTGATATGCACTAAAAGTGGTTCTTTCTTTTACAGCCAAAATATTTAAAAAAAAGTTTGTTGCAAAACTAGACTTATAACCATCATCATCACGATCATTATAATCATAAGCTCAATGCAAATTTGGCACGATAACTGGTTATCTATCACCATCATCAATACAAAATCAATAGTCAACACATTCAACAACAACATAGTAGTACTCGTGAACATATTAATACACACATCTCTCTCTCTTCTCTTAAATTTAGAACAAAAATGTATTATAGATACATTATATTCTCGTGCTACACTACAACACGCTGATATATGGCAAGGTGATGATGATAATAATAATAACGATTCCTCCTGTCTGAGCTCATGTTGTTTATCATCATCATCAGTATAATCATCCACACTTTTTTCTGCGTAGGTATATGCATAATAATAATATAACACATGCTACATTCTAGGAATTCAGATTAAAAGGGAAAATATAATGATGCGCGTCAATCTGTATCCGTAATCTGCATCCTGTTTTTATTGCCAAATACCAAGAGGATGAGCTCTAGATTATTATTATGTGCTTGTTTCGCTATTGCAGTCTTGCAACATAATTATTATTATTGTTGCTGCAGATGTATAAGAAGTAGTTTGAGTAATTTACTATAGATGTTCTATTTTTTATTAATCAACTCAGTATCATCAGATCTTCTTTTAAAGATTTTTTCGTGGAAATTCCCATGAAAAAGGTCCCAAAATTATTTGAGTTTTCTATTAAAAACCTACAAAAATCATTGATTTGATCAAATATGCTTCACAATAAAATCTTGAAGATTAAGACGACGTCGCAATCACAATTTCAAAATATATTTTTTATTAATATTTTGCGTTTATGCCGGTATTTGCAACAATTATTTTATTTTATTATGATAATCATAATGTCTCATAACTCTATATGCTGACAAGCTGTCAATTTGTTATGTCAAATTAAATTATTCACAGAAATGTCGGCATACACAATGCATAATACCTATACAACTATGGAGAAAGGTTTTGGAATTTCCGCTGAAAATGATCAAAGTCAATAACATTTTCCCGAACATTTTGTGGAATTAGCTTTTATATAGATTTCCGATCTGGATTCGATTTAAGTTGAATGAATATCAAAATAATCACAACGAAATTATATTTCATTCATTTGGTATACTTGTTACAGATTCAATGTGGAAATCCTTCCTTCCCTCCTTCACCAGAAATTCCTCCACGAGGCGGATGTGGTATTGTGACAAGTTTTCAAAAAAAAAATGTATTTCGAGCACTAGACTACTAGAGCACTTTGTTTTTCCCCTTCAATACATTGAAACGTGTGCATATGTTGTTTTCATGTTTTTTTTTCTATATTTATTGCTACACTTATTTAAGCCATCATGTATAATCAAGTCAAGATCATCTTCATATGAATAGCACGAGCAATTGCAATATTAACAGCAAAACAATGCATGAAATTGCCTATATGNATTGCCTATATGACGGCCTTCTCAAATGATGATGATAAGATCCTGTCTCATTCCTTTATTCCTGATTTGCTACTTGTTCTTTTTTGAATCCGAGCCAAATATCACATCACATTGCATTGCGCATCATTATCATCATCACAAAAATTATAATTCAGGATACTCGCTTAAAAACACAATCACAGCGGCAACACTGAACAGGTATCATCTTCATCTTCTTCGCATCATCATTTTCATAGCAGGACTTGAGCAGAAATCACAACTACTAGTCAACAAGCAGCAGCCGAGAAGTGACAGCCAGCCACCAAACACCACCACCACCACCACTGCCAATATAAGTATTTTACATTAAGTAGCTTATAGCCTATTGTATCATTGCCAATAGCTTCATTTTCTTCATCATTTTTTTCTTTTCTTTCTTATATATTCATATTCATCTCAAGTGCAGCTCTTTCAAGTTCACAGATTTTTTACAGGGCAAGGTTACATTCCATTCGAAGTCAACCAGTTAGTATTTTTGTATTTGAAGGATTTGAAGAAAAAAAAGTTGCTTCAACTTTTACTCCTCTTCTCTCGCAGACTATCAACTTTTGATTGTTGACTTGACTTGATTTGATGTCCTCTCACAGTCTTTTGTCTCTCGTTGTCGTCGTCAACTTTTAAAAATTCCCTTGTGTTGTACTTTCATTGTAATTATTCCATATTTTAGTCAACAAACATGCTTTTCCCTGTCCTCATCATTTATCATTGTTGTTGTTATAATCTTTTTGAGTACCACTTGATTTCGATTCAAATTTCAAATAAATAAATAAACAAGCTAGAAATATTATATATCTACGTATTATTATGTGCATATCAATTAGAAAAGAAGAGGCAAAAATTTACCAATTTAAGAGACAACTTTGTTGCCAGCAAATGCATTACAACAACAACAATAACAATGATAATATTAATAAAAGAAAAATTTGACAAGTTTAGATGAACATTTTAAATATTATTATTATTATTGATTATTATATTAATAATCAAATAATAAAGTATATCAAACAATTGGTTTTATAGCTTCAAATAAACAGGAACATATTTCTGTTTGTATGTAGCTGCTACATACAGCTGCTGCTGCTGCAGTTGCCTTTTCTCCTCGACAAGTGG